>RQTK01000925.1:35789-67990 GCA_003991915.1 Elysia chlorotica
TGATGATGATGATGATGAATTTGAGGATGGTGGTGGTAATGGTGTTGGTGATGAGATAATAATGATGATGATGATGATGATGATGATGATGATGATGATGATGATGATGATGATGATGATGATGATGATGATGATGATGTAGTAACATTGCATAGGCCCGCATCATGCCTTAGCGCATCACAGGAGTGATGCGCGGCTTCTAGCCCCTCTTTTCCTCTCCGCAGTAACATTCAATTTCCGTCATGGTGTGACGTCACTGAGTTATCTAGTGCTATTATTAGAAATCTGCGGGTAGAAAAAGAAAAAAGACTGCTATGAACTGATTTTTTCCTTTCTAGCTTGAGCTCTTTCGATTTCTCTCTCATGAATGTTCAATCTCAAGCCTGTCTTCACTCTTCAGTTCAAACATCAATGCGAGTCAGTAAGTCAAGATTCCGAACTGACCACCAATATTCTGAGGTAAAAATCCTCTATAGTCTCAATAGAAAAATCTATTAATAGAAATCACTTGTAGTGTGCCTCAATGATCGTGTAATCAGAGAATTTACACTGTCAGATTACACAATCATCGAGGCACACTACAATAACTTGAATAAGTTATTACTGTCTAGAGATCTAGGGAGTTCGTTGATGAAAATAAACGTAAATCCCCAGAGTGGGGAGGTTAGAGTTCATATGTTCCATCAAAACAAATTATGCAATGGAGCAATGAGTTGGAGGACTCAAATAAATGAAATGCACATTTCGCATTTCGGAGATTATGACTTTTCGATGCTACACTCTGACATCATTTTATAATATTCCCATGAAACTTAAACTACCAACTAACCAAGTCTGTATGTGTGTATGATGTGACTGCTCTTAGCAAAGTAAATCCTAGTAAGTTATGTGACCCAGACAAACTGTAACCGCGAGATTGCTGACATTTTTACTTCTAAACCTATATTTGTAGCACATGTCACTAGAAAGAAGTACAATTCGTAGGCTTTCGAAAACTGCTGGCAAAGCGATTCCAGTGCCTTAAGAGAAGGAAATGGAGATCATTAACGATTTTAGACCTGTGGCATTGACACCCTTTGTGATAAAATGTTTTGAAAAAAATAATGTTACGCTTTATAATCCTAAATGGTGTTAAAAAAACTTGATCCTTGTTAATTCACCTATAAACAACATAGAAATGTAGGAGGCACATGTATTTTGCTCACAATAGTGTCCAGAAGAAAAAGAACATTATGTTCGTCTCTTATTCAACCATAACAATCCAACCTCACATTATGGTCAAAGGGCTCTCTGGCATGAAAGTAGACATTTATAAGTGTTATTTTTTGAGTCTTAGATTTTTCAAAAAATCTACCCGAGTATGTAAGGCTGATCAGAACTTGTTCAGATCCCAGGGATGTGTACTATTACCAACATTGTACACCATATACACTAAGGAGTACAGAAGTCACCACAACAGTACACGGCTCATTAAATTTGCAGATGACTCAGTTCTATAAGGGCTTATTTCAGTCTCTAATATTGAGTCGAACAATTTACCAACTGGTGTAAAGATAACTATCTAGTATTGAATGTTAGAAAAAACAAAAGAATTCATTGTCGACTTTTGCATAAAGAAAGCTCCAATAATGCCCCTAAAAATCGAAGATGTGGCTATTGAAATTGTCCATACCTTATATCTCGGTCTGACCATTGCCATGTAGACACACTATGTATAAGATAAATAGAAGGCTGTTCTTCCTTAAGAAATTGAACAAATTTAATGTATCAAAAGATATGCATGCCTTTTAGAGTTCACACATTCAAAGTGCAATGTCTTTTTGGGATAAATTGTTGGGGTTGCAGTAAAACAAGTGGGGACTGTTCGCATATTGATAAATTAATACTCAAAGTCAAAGCTGAGAAAGTTGTCAGAAAGGAATTGCCATCTGTAGATCTATGCACTCTATGAAAGAAACTATATTGTCAAGTGTTATTAATGATAAAAGACCAAAGCCACCCTTTATTCAACGAGTACATGCATCATTGCATGACATTGAAGAGGACAGGGAAAATAGTAACAATTAAGGCAAGAACTGAGAGATATCGCAAATCTTTTCATCCCAGATAATCGCAGTTGGGGTGCACTATGTAATCTATAAATAATAAAGCATCTATGTACTTTTGTCATGAGATGGTTAATTTAATCCATCTATTTCATCTATGCCCAGAGAAATTTCCAAACTGGATGAGTAAAGTTTATCTTATAAATCTTATATTATAGACCTTTGACATGATGAAGCATATATGCCTAGTATGTACATTAATTAAATGAAAACAAATTAAGAAGCACTTTGTAATATGATGAATCTAGATAGATGTTGCATTACATATAATGCCCAATCCTTTCTCAAAGCAAAATGGAATATCACAAATTAAAAGTGAAAGTTTTCATGCTTCACTATTTTCACAATATGTATTTTTTATCCCTCCAGCAAGACTCAATTATATCTACATGTAAGAGATGAATCAACGGCCCAAACCAGGAGAGGAAGAAGATGATCTCCTTAAATTGCAGCAGCAGTTTCTCATTGCAGGAGGATCACAAATGTCCTCTGTCAGTGTTAAACGTCCAGACAAGCGTAAAACTGAGAGTTCAGAACCGGATGCTCGAGATGTTGTTAACATGGAAGGTAGAGATTTTGGTTCAATATATAATTATAAAGTTTGAAAACACTTCATCTAGTGATTTTATCTTTGATAAACATATTCTGTGATGACTTGAGGAAGAACCCCCTCACCAATTAATTTGCAGTAAGGGAGATTTTTTACTTTGATTGTTAACATTACAAAAAGACAGTTTTACATTTCTCTGTAGATAGTGTTAACACTGGCCACTAGTCATAACCTGGCTACATTAATGGTTGATTGAAGTTTACAGCTAGCTTACACTGTTATTTTCTAAGAGAACCAGACTAAAGAAATTAAAGTCCTTGAGGACAAATTTTCCAAACTTAAATCTTTTTGCACGAGAAGGGTAGAAATAGCACAGAAAAAACAACAAAACAATTTTTATAAGTTAAATTAAACAAAAAGAGAAAATTCTTGTCCAAAATTTTTTTTCATGAGTAAAATAACAACCTTGATTAATTCTCATAATATGAGGAATTCAAGTTTTAGGTTACTCTGCTTGGATTTTACATTCCAAATGATATAATTGTTATTTAATACTTACATATACACTGCTGCATGCTCTTGATCAACAAGGAGTGACTGATATCAATTTGATATAGCTGTAAAAAAATGTTAAAAGTATATCTATTATATGACGACTGAGTGTTAAAAGAGTACTAAAACTACTTATAATTATGTGGTTTAATCAGCAATTATAAGCATGCACAGTATGATAATTATTTAGATACTGATTTAAAAAAAATTAATTTGCTTATCATTGTTTTTCAGGCGTTGAGGCGCATGCTGATGGTCAACACGAAGTAAAGAAATCAAAGTTCAAACAAAATCAGGAATTAAAAGCTCAAACTAGTGTCAGTGGAGATGTATCTGAAGATTGTGAAACAATGGAGGACTTGGAGAGGGCAATGGATAGTAAGACTACTGATTATAATTACGATAAAATTGCTTTTGTTTTAGACTTCTTCAGGTTTTTTAATGAATTGGATACCAAGGTTAAAAACGTTTTATTACTGGGTTAATGTTATGAAGCACAGTTATTCAGGATTTTCTCATAGAGTCAAATTTTGCTTCTAAAGGTATTTGTAAGATTTTCTGTTGTATTTTTTTTCAGTGTATAATTCACTCAAATTTTCTAGGAAAAATTCTTTTGAAGCAGACAATAATTTTGTACATTGAAATTAAAATCGTAACCCAGAACTATGATTATAATAGTAATTATGATAATAACAATAATACGAGGGCAGGCTGATAAATAAGGGCCGTTTTTGAATAACTTTTTTATTTGAAGGACTACAGAAGCAAGTTGATTTTTTTGTGAAATTATAATACATAATTCTCTCAACGATAAACTGACAACAATTTGTTGCAAATTTTCAGAGAAAGATTCAAGCGTTTCTGCAGTTTTAGCAAGTATAATAGTAAGTATTTTTTCTGATATTGATACATTTAAGAATCTTTGTTTTTTTTTTGTTTGTTTTTTATCTGATTAAAAACATTGGCCTCTCTTTCATCATTAATTTTATTACAAAAAATATATATATAATATATCTAACCAAGATTTGTTGTGCTAATTGTAATTTAAAATAAGGTATTAGATATTTTAAAGTCAAAAGTGTTTGTTATAGATAAATTTAATGCACATACTATATTAAATTATTAGGAAAATGTATTTCTCCTTTAGGAGAGAGACACTCGTAATGAGAGCTTTGCAGCACCTCGTCTTGGTAACCAGGCTTTTCCCTCAGTCAAGCCCCTCAATGTAAGTAACCTCTATCATCTTTCAATTTAACATCTCTCTTAATGCCGCTGATCTGAATAACATAAATGATGTTCATGAAATTTACAAATCAAAGGAAAGATATTAATATTGCATGAAACAGTTACAAAAATGTCCATTCGATAGTCTGTTTTTTAATCAAATTATAGCCTTGATCTGATTGTTTAGGCAAATAGTTGTTAAAACATGAGTAACCAAAACAAAATATCTTCACATTTTTCATGAATAAATATCAGAATTCAGTAAAAGCATGAGTCAGATCATTTAAATTACCCTAAATTGAGAATGAGAACATTGAATGAAATTGGATTAAAAAAAGAAATTCACCCTATTCAAATTCTTCTAGATATCATCAAGTACAAAAGGAGGAAAAGTTAAGAAAAAGAGTCTCTTTGCCCAACAAGTAGAAATGAAAGGCTCTGAACATTTTGGAGTGGATTCATTCTACAGAAAGCCATCTCCAAGACATGTCAGAAAGGACAGACTTTCTGAGACACCTCCACTTCAGTTTTCTCCTGGAAGCTCTGGTTAGGCTCATGAATCTGTATGTGTGTGTGGATTATTCTTTTTTCTTTTTTTCCAATTTAGGAGTTGTTTTTCAGTGGATATTTTTTTTTCAGTAACAGGATGAACTACTCGCATCTTTTTGTTATTAGAAATGTTCATCTAACCATATCTTCTGATAACAAAGGAAACATTTTCTTCAATGTGTGTGTAAGTAGGTTGCATTTTTTTTTTAGTCTAACTTTTTTCTGCTCTATTTTTTTAGGCTCTTTTGTTCTTGATGGCAGTGGGTTAGGTGTCTCAAACAAGAAAGCTGAGATTGACCAAATCCACCAAGAAAATAAAGAAAAACTGGACTCAATGTCTGAGGAAGAGATTTTGGATGAACAGAAAAAGCTACTAGACATGATAGGTACAATTTGTATGATTAAAATTGTTTTTTTTTCTGTCTCTTAGGCCTGTTTTGTTTACAGTCTGTTAAATTTGAATGATGTATATTGAAGGAAAACTGATTCTTATCACCATGTTAGTAAATTATCAATGAAAAGCTCTAATTTTTTTTTTTTTTATGGTTTTTCAAATAACCTTATTATGATTAGGGCAGATAAAATCTACAAAAGGACATGCATTTGAGATACAGCAAGAAATAAGTACAGATTATAAATAAAATTACTTTTTTACTAGTACTCTTTTTTATACTTTCTAATAGTGAATCATGTTGCCTTCGAATTTCCATCAAACTTTCAAAATAGGAAATTAAAAAGCATTGATTTTTCTTAACAAAAATGTCATCTGTTTTCTATACCAGATCCTAAGCTTGTAGATTTTATAAAAAATAAACGTGCTGCTGCGGCCAAGTCTACTGCCGCAGCTCGAGATTCACAGACAAAAAATGAATCGTTTTCTGTCAAGAGGGAAAAGAAAAGAACAGAAAAGCAACAAAATGGTAGAGATTTTCTTTTCTTTTTTTTTGTGTGTGTAAATTATGCGTAAACCATATGATTATTTAAGTTTTTCCCATTGAGAATAATTAAATATGACAAAATATAAATTTTACTTTTGGAAAAATTAACTCTTACTGGATTACTCTACCATTCAAAATGGTGTAAAAACAAGGTTTTATGAACCATGTTCGGAGAAGAGTATCTTTGTTGTCTGTGACTACTACATCTGCTCTGTAATTTATTTATCGTATGTATCGGCAGTATGTTCGGTTTCAAACTTCATCTATTAAAAAAACTTTTTCAATGTGAGGAAAATTGAAAGCATTTTATGTTGGCTAAAGTTTCTTGTTTTTTTCAGAACCTGTGCTTGAACCAGAATTGCCTGTCAGACCATCCAAAGAGTGGGTTCACATGGACACTGTAGAAACTGAAAAATTGGAATGGATCAAAGACTTGCCTCCGCCACCATCATCAGAGGATGCTGGGGTGAGATGTTTCATCTTAGGAATCACACCATTTGATTTGACTTGAATAGAGATAAAATGTGAACCAGTTATTTGATAATTGTCAATGACTGCAAAATGATGAAAGTTAGTTTGTCAACTACTAGGTCATCTGGTGAAAAGGTCTTAAGATGATGGTCTTGACAGATTAATCCGTGCTGCCACAAAGAGACAAAGCAGAGGTACCAGTAATTTGTCTCATGAAGTTGCATTATGGTGACACTGACTCAAACTCAAGGCAGCTTGTCTGAGAATCAGGATGGGAACGACTAGAATACATACCAACTGAGCAACCTCTTCTCTCCTCTATTCTGTGAAAAACATTTTTTTTCTTCTAATTTCTGTTTTCGTCCAGACTGGTCGCCCAGCAAGATTTGATTTTGATGGAAATATCCTGGCAGTTGATGTGGATGTTCCTGTCAATATGGGTCTCCATCATCATGGAGAGGAGCCAGAGGTATGATGCAGTATAAACTTGGTAGAGCCTCATCCTTTTACAGACCTGCCTACTTGTACTGATTTGATTGGTACATACCGATTTTTGTCGTCACACCCCAGCTTTTAGATCTTATTCAGAGTAGACCTATTCCAAAAACTGCTTCTCTATACTTTTGCCTTTAAGAGGCTGCACTGCATCTGAATGCCATATTAGAGATGGAACTCTGGATCGCATCTAGATCTATTCAAGACTTATATTTTATCAGTGATTTCATGTGCGATAAATTGATAATGGGTATCAAAGAAGATCCTATACAGCGACACTGTTACAAAGTGTAATTCTGAGTGTAAATAATAATCATGCATCTTTCCAAACGAATGACAAAAACTCTTTTCTTCGTGTTCTGCCTTTTGCCTCCCCCTTCTGCTTCTCTGTCTTTCTCACACACACACAATTGGCTTTCTGGCCTCTTCAAGTCATGAAAAATAGTTTGGGATCAGGAAAAAAGTCAAGGCGTTATCACTGAATTAACACAACCGTTACGACAAGCAACTTTAGAGAACCTTACCAAACTAGTAGACACAAATTTGGACCTTGCTGTTGACAATTTCACCACTATGCTTTGCGATTGTGCTCATTCATGAAGAAAAATATAACAACTAGTCATGGAAACTCACTTAAAAGATCAACGTGGTTTGATAAAGAGTGCCTTGAGATTAAGAAAAAAGTCTCGAAATGTCTACCTAGATATCGTATAACACTAAAATAGCTTGATAAACTTAACTGCGTAACACTCAGAGCTCAGTAAAAGACCCCTCTTAAAAAGAAAAAAAATATCTGCACTCGTCAATTAAGATTGCTTTATGTAAAATTTTGAAAAACTCATTCAACTTTTGGCGAGAAGTGAAATCAATACTGCCTAGGAAGGTTACTCATTGATCAGGGGTATACTTTCTTTAAAAGCATTTTCCATTTAGACAAACGCAGAGCCACCAATCTGCTTAGAAGTGCCAACTTGATTTCACCCAGAGATAGGATGGTATATTGAAGGTCTTAACAAAGACATAGAGGATGCTAAAGTAAAGGCGATCATAGATTGGGTTAAAATTGGAAAATCTCAGGGCTGTGGCCAAATCCTCAACAAAATGTTGAAATGCGTTAAAAGTCACATCATATAATTCCTAAGGCTGGCATTTCAAAACATTTTTGACAATGGCAGCTTTCCCACAAATTGGACTAAGACCATTACTGTGCCTATACACAAAAATGGAGATACAAACAAATGCATTAACTATACTATTTCATTAACCTCCTTAGTATCTAAACTAAACACTCATATCCTTAATAAAAGACTTACAATTTTAGTCTGAAGGTTGAACATTATTTCAGAAGTGCAAGCAGCTTTTAGAAAAGGCTGCTCTACCATCGATCATATAATTATTTACACTCTATGCTATGATAGTGAAAAAGTTTGCAAAAATTAATAGACAAGCACTTTTAAATATTTTTAATCAAAATGGGGTCTCAGGCAAACTACTGAATGCCGTAAAAGGAATATGCAATCAAGTGTCATCAGCCGTAAGAAATAACTTCGAAATATCAGAATATTCTGAGTGCCCTGTTGGCGTTAAACAAGGTTGTCTCCTAAGTCCACTACTTTTCTACATATTTATCACAGAATTGTCACTCAATATTAAATAGAAAAGGCAAGCATGGTATCCAGAAGTTTAACATTTCAAGTAAAATCTTAAGGGTGGATTACTTAGTCTCATTTGCATACCCAGAGGGAATATTTTGGATTTAAGGATAAAACGCAATTTTTTTTTTTAAGCTTTGAATTTTTACTCGATTAACAGCATTATTCAAAGAATTCTTCATCTAATAATGACTGAAATTTCCTTTTGAGAGTTTTCAAATAGAATGTTCTTTGTTGTACGATTGTATTAAAATATCAAGTGTTAAAGTTTTAAGTAATTTTCATTTTAAATTTGTACCTATCACATTCTGGTAATGTTTGTTTTAAAACCCTTTTGCCTATGGCGTTAAATTTTTTCAGAGAGCTGGTTACACCCTGGAAGAGATTTTCCAGTTGACTCGGAGCTCAAATTTACAGCAGAAAACGTTTGCTTTTCATACTCTTGCCAAGATAATATCTAAGGTAAAACAAGATTTTTTCAAATGCTGTACCAAACATTTGTGTTTCTCATCATTTGGAACAATATTTAATATATGAGTTTATTAACACTTTTAAAAATTGCTTGTAGCGCAGTGGTTTGACACACTTTGTTTTGCCTAGACAATGACAGTCCTGATGTTCATAGGAAAGAAATTTTATAACATCAAGACTTTTGTCTTTATAATTGCAAATTAAATTAGACTTAGAGAGATTTATCAACTCTTTATCCACCTACTTAAAGGAAAGAACATTTAGAAATCAATATATTAATTTTTGGGGGGAAATCAATTTTTTTTTCAGGCCAAATCCGGAAGGCTCAGTCAAAAAGTTCAGAGCCCTATTGTTCCTACAATTTTAGAGAGTGGTGTTTTGATGTTGCTGCGATGGGGCTTAGATGACTCAGTTGTAGCAGTGGTTGCTGCCTCTGTAGATGCCCTTCATGCTTTGCTATGGAATCCACTGGATGAAGTGAGTGGTTTCATTATTCTAGCATATCAATGTGTCATGGCAAAAGGGAGAAACTAATGAGTCACGTTTATCCCTTAATGTTAAGGATTTAGAAAAACTTTAAGCTATCTATTTGGATTAACTACAAAAATTGATTCAGAGGAATGAAATATAATTTTTTAAAGGTTTTTGGAAGTCACAGGGGTAAAACCGGTTCCGTTATTTCCGTATATCCGTTGTTATGTTTTTTTAAAGATCGAAAATTCCGGCCTTTCAAAGTTTTGAAATGGAAGTATTAGTAAAAATTAAAGAATTTTCAATTTTCTCCGGGTTGCAAATTAATCAACAAGAGTGTGAAGCGATGGTTATGGGACAGTTGCATGCCTATGGGCAGGAATTGCAGGGCATCACATTCAAAACAACAGCAACAATTTTAGGGATTTACTTTAAATCGGCAACGCCTGCACAACTACCGGTAGTTCAAAAGCCCAAAGATTTGAAAATTTAGAAAGAGTTCTAGCTATCTGGTCCAAAAGAGATCTCTCAATCATGGGGAAAATACATATCATTAAAACATTAAATTTGTATTTAGCTTGTTTAACGATATCATACAAAGTATTGGTATACCTGAGTGATGATGTTTTGATAAAGTTAAACAACATTTTCTTTCGGATTATATGGAAAAAAAGATTCACAAATACAAAAGTCTATGAAAAGATCGAGCTAAAGTAATGTACAACCTATACAATAACGGAATGTTACAAATATGATTAACATAAAATATTGTGGCAAAAGATTGAGTCTGAATGCTCCTGCTATATTGCTAGGAATCACGCATTTTGAGTCATTTAACAAAAGGACACTAAAAGTTATAAATCATGCCATTCTGGTTGGAAAGATGTCTATCACAAAAATTAAATATGGCAAAGGTTCACATCTAATAAATATATTTGAAAATGAATGTCACTTTAGAAATGTATTTAAATAACCACTAACTTGGTCATAAGATTTAATATGTATTCTATTATTTTGGCATTATATTAATGGAGGAAAAGGTTGCAAAGGCCAAACAAAAGATTTGTTAAAAAGTATAAGCACTGTAGCATTTCTTCCTTAATCATATTATTAAAATAAATTATTGGATAACAAGTTATAAAGATATATATCGTATGAAAAATATGAGAGGAAAATTGAAATATTACTTTGCTCATTGAAATTCAAAAACATGTCTAATGCTTTGTCCTATATAAATTAAAAGGGAAAAATGATAATAAGAGAGGGACGAGCTTAGAAATACAATCCAAAGTGAGTCTATGATCTGTGTTTAAAGATGGACCTTCACCCAGGTTCGAAAGAACACTGATAAAAGAGAATACATCGGGACAGCACCCTCCATAGATTTTTTATTAGCTAAAAACGGTATATTTTGCAAATATGAATATAATGTTATTGCATGCGGTAATCCCGATTAATGTCGATAGAATAAATAAATAAATACAAAACAGAATAGTTATCAAAAGAAGCTTCTTTATATCAAGTGGACAATTTTCTTTGACAACGGATCAGTTTCGTTTTGATAATTTTTCTTCCAATCTAATTAAAAGTGACAAATTGCCATCATTACTTAATGATTTCTAAAGTGTCGCTCAGGATTGGATTTAGAGATAAAGCTCAATACCTGTAACTGTTCCTTTGATACTTAAATTTCCTTTAAAAAGTGTAAACTGTAGACCATCCTAATTTTTTTTACATTCTATATAGTTTTTGCTCTTCATCTTTCACTTGATGTTTGTATATTTTCTGTCAGGCTGCTCTGGAGGTGATCTGGCCTTGGCATCAGGGAGAGGTTCTTGCAGCTCTCACTCCGACAGCAACATCAGAGAAGGAGGCCCAACCAGAGGAGCTTGATGAGGAAAATCGAGAGGAGGAAACTGATGCTGAAGTTGCTCGCAGAGATATCATTCAGGTGGATATTAGCTGCTTCTCAGCTTTTGCTGTATGCATTGAGAAGAAATGTTGAAGAGATTGATGCATCAATATTTTGATTGTTACTGTAAGTCATCCATCCATCCATCAAGTGTGATGCTTCGTAGCGTTGACGATCATGCCTCTCCTCACTTCCTGATCCTTTAGTGCTTTCAATGCCTCTGTCATTTTACTTATGTTAAGCCATTTTGTAAGTTCATTCCTTATCATTTCTCATTGTTTTCTCCTGCTGCTTTCCCTTCAATTATTCTAGTTGTCATAAAGATGTATTACATCAAAACTGTGAATAAATATTCTAGCATTTTACTTTGCAAGAAAACAAAAAAATTGCACATTTTTTACAGACAAATTGAGGAAAAAAAATTTGATAAATTGCTATATATTATTTTTTATCTTGCTACTGCGGATAAGTGAAGGGTTTAAAAATTTGTTGACGTTGAACTGTTTGAAAAGTAGTAAACTTTTCCGTTAAAGTTAAATAAGTTTGATATAACATTATAATTGTGTCTTGATTTAGGCCCTAGTGCATCGCATGGATTTGCTTGTGCGGTTCTGCTACATCATTGGGAGCATGTGTCCGCAAGCTGACACTGTGATCAACATGTTAGAGATTCTTACACGACTTGCCCAGCACTCATCAGCAATGGCATATGAGGTATTTTAAAATTTATAAGACTTCTATACTTTTTTGATAAAATAAATGATAGACATAAAGAAGAATTTATGCATAGAGTATATTTCATTAAAAAATTGAGTGAAAAACAATTTGTTAGTATTTATATGATGTATAATTTTAAGCATTGTAGCAGATTTTTTAAGGAATTGATATTTACAAAAAATTCAAGATAAATTTTGGTGATTTGTTTTATTCTTTTTCAGATTCTAAAATGTCCTGGATTGGTGGATAAAATTGTGCAAGAATTTGTGCCAACAGCTTGGTCTTTGAAGGGTAAAGTTTTATATATTTGAAAAAAAAAAAAATAAGCAAGTGTGAGGCAGCAAGTACAAATCAGGCACAACATGGAAATTGTTTGTATAAATATACTCAGTCTTTATCTCTGTGGAAAACCTTTAAGGATAAACCTTAAGAGGGTCCTTTAGGAATTATGGCTTTGTCAATATATTTCATGAACTACAATAAAAGTTTTCTCCAACAGGTCTTTGATATTAATGCTGTTTCATCTACATTGAGTAGAACTCGAATTTTTTAAAAATTTTAGTTACTTAGTATGAAATCAACTTATTACATTTTCTTTCTTACGACATATTGAATCTCATAATGAAAGGTTATCGATGAGAAAAATAGAATTAAAGTACAAGTACATAGAAGTTGGGAGCAGAAAATTGCTTAAGTGCACAGTTTAGAAAAGTAATGTGTGTTTAATTGCTATTTATCTTAAATTCACAACTACATTGAGAGTGGTGCTTACATTTAGCTTTTCTCTTTTTTTGTTTTTCCAGGGGCGCGTGGACCGATTTCTAATGTTTATGGAATTCCTGTTCCTGCAGCTGTGAAATTTATTAGAGTGTTATGTCAGAGTGGCAGGAATTTAGCCTCCATCTTGGTAGGCATCTGTTTTGTTCTCAATTAAAGTCTACAACAGTTTTGTTATCTAATATTAGTCAATAGGCTGATTAATTAACTTTGAGAAGGCATTGAATGATTTTCAAGATGATGGATATATATTTTAAGCTAAATTGAAGTATTACTCTTGAGTCTTTGAGTCAATAGACTTTTTTGCTGTCCTCATTATGAATTTGTTTTTGTTTTTGTTCTAAAGATAATCCTGGAATTTTCATGTCCCAAGTTGGAGACGATCGTAGAGAATAAAGCCGTACAACCTCTAGCTTAATTTACCTATGATTGATGTGGCTTTCATATATAAATATTTCTCATATATTCACCTTCACAAATTACCTTTAAAGCAGCCATGACAGACTATTGTAAGCATTGGTTAATATGATGCATTGGTAGTCTAATACTATTTTTATATCTACAGCAGGTGTAAATATAGTATACATGTATTTTAAAAGATAGAATTTATAACTTCTACCTTTCTTGCCATGCCATTATGTTTATAACCACCAAATGATCAGGAAAACTCTTTGCAAAACTGTTAAATGATAGTGTGTAAAAATGAACTCCTTGTAAACAAGAAAAACATTTGAGATAAAAGCTATTAATCCCCCTTAAACGCAAATACTGCCTCTCACATTTAAAATGTCTTTATTGTAAGTTCCTTTAATGTAAGAAAATATAATGCTTATTACATATAAATGTAAAGTTTTTGTATCTTTTTTGTTTATTGTCTTACAAGGTAGAAAAATACAACATCAAGTTGGTGCTGCTGAGGTATCTCTCTGCTGAATCAAGGTAGTTTTAGATTATTCTATTTCACTGTAGAAAATACTTCTTTACTTAAGTAATTTTCAGATTCATTATACCATAAAAAATACATGAAATACAGTCATGAGTAGAAATAATTTCTGATTTACAAGAATAAACCGTACATTTTTTTAATATGAAGAATTCAGTTAGGTATAAATAGAATGTTATTCCTTAGAAAGTTAAACCCAGGTTTTCATGATTTAAAAAAAATGACTGCATTGATCTTAAATATGGTTAGTTAAATGTCTTTCAAATTCAGATTTTGTTGTGAAATCTCCAAATTCATCTACTAATGGTATTCTTCAAGGGATACTATGCTTAAGTTTGCAGACATTGTGAAAAGCGTGCATGTTTCGGTCTGTTTTCAGTAATCTGCAGCTACCACTGAAAGAAGCATCAAACCTCCAGATAGAGGCACTCGCTTTGTGGAAGACTTGTGCATCATATGGCCTAGCAACAGAGACCTATTTGTATGTCAATTTTAAATTTTGAAACAAATACAGATGAGGAAATAAAAAAAACCCAAAAATGTTACTGTCCATCTTTTGCATTGTGACCTTAGGCTAATCCAAATGCTCATATTCAATGGGAAACATTCTTTTAGATGTTTTAAGTCTGATATTGTACAAGGGGCAAAAATCTTCAGAAAGTATGAGATGCTTTAAATTTGAACCATGCTCAACAAACATGGGAAAGTCTTGAATTAAAAAGAGACATTTATTTTACAAATTAGTTTTTGTAATTTGTATGCTGTTTTTTATATTTAAAGATTATATTGATAGACTTTGTATGGTTTTGAGAACATAAGTTATGCATGTTTTACTAAAGATGATTGAATTGTCCTCAGTGATATGTACAGTAACATTGCCATGTACGTTGGCCATCTGGAAAGGCACTGGACTTCGTCAGCCTTTTTGTCAGGTTCTGGGCACAGACATTTTGACACTCATCTGGTCTGTGTTCTGGAGAAAATATTACATATTGCTGGTTCCGCAGGGTGAGAATTAGAGAGCAAGTAAATGATGGATTAAATTTTTTAAGTTTATTTATAGTAAAGGTGATATGCTTTTTTCACAGACCATGCAAGATAGTTGGTGTAAACATTCTTTGGACTCTTTGGGAGCATAATATATATCTTGATTACAACTAAAAAAAATAATGGATAAATGTATGTGTACAGTTATAATTAACTTTTGTCTATGCCTTTTGTGAACAACAGAATATTTTTATGAGTATGGCTTACTCCAGATAGTACTTAAACCAAAATAGATGAGATAATGTGATCATCAAGTTATAATTATATGAGAAATAAACAGATATAACAAATAAGCAGTCTTATCTTAACTGTCCAGATCAAACCTGCCCAGCAAAACTGAGGATCTTTTGTATAACATGAACTGGAGTCATGTGACAGCACTGGCACAGCCTCTGTTTGCATGTTCTCGGAAAATTGTATCTGACATAGGAATGAACTACCCATCACAGGTAAGTCTAATGCTAATGTTCCAAGGTACATTTTTCAATTTAGATAGGCTTTGTTTATATAGCTTGTTTCATCTTGACAAATCATGCTATTTGGAAATGTTAGGAAGGAAAATGAGTATGAGGTTTTGTCTTTAAAATTTAATGTATATATAAAAAATAGAGTAAAAATAAATTGATTGGATGACTCAAAAGATAGCCTATAAACATCAAAACTTGATCTTCTTTGGACATCAAACAAACAGGAACTGGAGTATGAACTCTTTGTATAAAAAGCTAATTCAAATTATGAGTCTTCTTAAAACCAGTTCTACTTCCATTATTCAATTTATTGAAAAAACATTTTTCCCATTATAATTATAACACCATACCAACTGAGATTCATATGTTCTAACACAGGCAGTAGTTGTTTAAAAAAAATTTACATTATACTTTTATATTACGACATATCATATTTTTCCATTGTTCAAACTATAATCCTCAGAAACATGATTTGCACTTCCCAACTGCATGCATCAACTTTTTGGCTTCATATTACAGTCTGGAAGGTCAGCAGGTGAGTTGATTTTAAGGTTTTATTCTTATAGGATAACAGATCTTGTTTTTGAAACAAAAGGAACTCAAGATTGTGAAAGTTAAATTTTGATAATTTTCTTAATAAAGAAAAATAACCATATAACTTTGACACAATACAATATTACATTAAAAAGCCACAAGGAATCACTAGAGGTATTTACAACATTTATACGTTCTGGTTTAATTTCAATCATCAAAAAGGTAGAACTTTAGCATGCGTTTGAAAATGTCCATGGAAGGTGCCTCCCTCATGTTTTGCCTATCTGTTGAATTATAATTTCCATTTGGTACAATAAGGATGGTTTTATCAGCTGAAGATCTAAGCTGGCTAGCAGGTACATACATCTTAAGACAGTCAGAGATATATGTAGCAGCCATATAATTGAGGCATTTACAGTAAATTATGCACTTGTACAGTATCCTTTTTTAACAGACAGCCAATGTAGATGGTGAAGAATAGGGGTAATGTGCTCACATTTTTCTCATTCTCATAATAAGCCTTGCTGGGCTATTTTGAACCATTTGCAAATGATTAATAGAGTAAAACGTGATAGTAGTCCAGATCAAACATAATATCAAAGATGTATCAAGGGTCTTGGTCATATTCTCATTTAAACAGATTCATATGCTTGCAGTTTTCCTAATTTGAAAATATAACTTTTTACATTATTATGATAACATTGGCATGTTTTGATCAAAAAGAACACCTAGTTTTTTTAAGCTCTTTTTGCTATTTGTCATATGGCCATTGATGTTGATTTTTTATTCGAGGCACATTCGCACTTTATTTCCAATCAGTATAATTTCAGTTTTGTCATCATTAAGTTTTAGTCTATTGTTCATTATCCTAAGTCTTACATTATTAACACATTCAGATGTTGTAGTGACTAAAGGCTGTAATTCTTCAATTTTGCATACTTCATATAACTGAGTATTATCAGCATAGAGAGTGTTCTCCTGATATGTTGATTAGAGACTGCGAGGACACGGTAAAAAATACTGGTCCAAGGACAGAGCCTTGTGGGACACGGAATTGAATTGGAATGTAGTCAGAGTTAGATCTTCCAATCTTAAATGATATCTATTGCTAAATAAGACTCAAACCACTTAAGTACTGAGCCCAATAGGCCATAGATCTCTTCAAATCGTCTAATCAGAATCGCATGATCAATTGTGTCAAAAGCTGCAGACAGATCAAAATGATGATGATGATGATGATGATGATGATGATGATGATGATGATGATGATGATGATGATGATGATGATGATGATGATGATGATGATGATGATGATGATGATGATGATGATGATGATGATGATGATGATGATGATCCTGATAATAATAATAATATAGCGAACTTCCATTAACTATTGCTTTGTGGGTAGGGCGATGTTATTATCCTTGCAGAGAAAGAGATTTGTTGCAGCGAAAAGCTCTTTGCACGTGGTGACATTTTGAAACTTATCTAAATAATATTTTCTTTTACACGTATGTATAAGGCATGTCACTTTATCTCTCATGGTTGTGAAAATTGATCGATGTATCTCCAACCCGGTTTTTCCTCTGAGCTGCATCGTTGTCTCTTGGCTTCTTTGATCGAGAGATAGAGAACCAGGTTGTCACAGGTCTCTCGGAGATGTGACGAGTGGTGCGAGTTTGTCATGTGTGTCTAGGGTAGCACAGTGTTGAGTCGAGTTGTTCGGCGGTGATGGAAGATGACTCTAGTGCCTCCTTAAGATCTTTGACAAACGATGTTTCGTTATCTTCTTAATACATTGTATTTCGGACAGTACGTTTCAATATTTTGGCATTAGGATAAAATAAGTCAAGAATGAACACGCAATGGTCGGATTTTGTTTATCAATAACTTTTACTGTGTTGATCAAGCGGGCACAACTTAACTCCAAAACTAAGTCCAAAGTATGGCCAGCCTTTTGTCGGCCCTGACACCCTTCAAAACCGTGTGCCTCTAAAATTGGTTTCAATCTTTTCGTGCTTGTAGAGGCCGGGTTGTCAAGAATGAATGTTAAAATCACCGGTGATAAAGAAATAGCAACGCTTTTGGCTGTTGGGGTTTACCAGATTTTGGAAGTGGGCAAAAATGACTGTCACTGTTGATCTCGTGTTTTCTGACAGTAGATACACACGACAGCAGAGATGGAGGACTGAGTTTCGACATCGATCAATTGAACCTCAAAAGATGTAGGAAGTGTTGATAGGAGAGAGGAGTTTATCTTACAGGCAGGGGAACTGTGAATTCGAAAAACAAAGGCAATAGCTCCTCCCGATCGATCAAGGCAAGGTCATGATTTACAGTCATAACCAGGTGGTATCATAGATAAAACGTGGGCGGCGTCCTCTCCCTCTCGTAACCAAGTTTATGTTAAACATAACAAGTCTATCTTTAACTCTTCAATCAAATCTCAAATGGCCTCAGTCTTGTTTTTGCGTGATTGTGCATTTAGACATCCTACTCTAAAACTGTTCTTGAAACACATTTTGTAAACAAATACACGTAAGGTTGGTTTTATCAACACCTCTATTTTTAGATCCATGGGATGTCTCTAATACATTGTTACTGCCAGCCTTTCGATCAAAAATATTAAAGGGTATTTGAAATCTTCTCTGCTTAAACCTGCCTCCTCTCTTTGTTTTGCGTGTTTGTTTATAAAATATTAGTGAAACGTTTTCAGGAGATTTGGTGGGAAAATAAAACTGTCCGATGCGTCTTAGCTCGTCTTATGTGTACCGCAACAGTGTCTATGTACGGTCTTGTTAACATATGATGACAACGTTTTGAGTGAACACCATCCTCGCAAGTGGGGCCAGTGATAGGTAAAATATGAAAAGCCCTATTACAATATTGAAAATTTTAATATCAGCTTATGCACAAAAACTTCACAAATACTAATATCAAAATTTCAGAATTCAAGAATATTTATTTCCAGAAATATTAACGAAAAGCAGATAAAAATATCAGAGCTTGAGTGGCACAGCCGGTTAGGCGTTCTGAACACATATTAATTATATAGTTGTTTTTTTTTTTAATGTTCTATGCATTAAAACAAAATCAATGTATGATCTTTCTTTAAAGCTCTGCTCATAACCATTCTTTCCTATGTAATTGCTAAATGGAAGGAAATGCTTTCTTTCTGTCATCAGAGTGGGATAGATGAAGTCACCAGCCTAGACGGAATAGAACAGTTTTGTAACTCTTGTTTCCAACCTCTGTTGGACTCCTATGGTTTTCAGTTGATTGTTGAACAGCTCTGGTAGGTGGCAGAAACATGAAGCCCATGCATCTTCAATTTTTATGATCTTGTCAATGCAAGCGTATTTTAATGCGTTAACAAATTGTTTGGATGGTTAACAAGTTTGAAAGCATTAAATGAAATCCTGTACAGAATTTCCAGACATATATGTAATTATTCTTTGACAACTCACAGACAAAAAGTACTTGGAAACCATGTGCTCACTAACATGGCAATAAGATTTTACTCTGCCTATTACTGTGATACCTAAAGAAATAGTCTTTCCAACACTCAATTCCCTAACCTATGCCAATTCTAAATATGAAGGGTGGTAAATTAAAATAGAAGTTTGGTCCAATGACTGTTAGAGTTCCCTTAAAACATCAGTATTTTTTATTGACATGTGTTGGAAGAAATTCTCTAGATGAAATAGCATTTTGGGTTTTAAAGCTCATTAATTGCACATTTAACAGATTCTATTTGACATTTTGGGGTCTATTATGTAAGCTGTTGGTATTTTGGAAAAGGAACATTTTATAATAACTGCAAAATATTCTTCTCTTTTTCTATTGCCAGTCCCTTCTCAAACTTGCTTGCTACTGGCAATGAAAGGACTGAGGCAGTAGTCCCTCCCAGCTTGCCATTCTATGGGATTTTACTGCAACAACGGCAAGGTTCAGCGTTGCAGCAGGGAGAAACATTTGAAACAAACATGCCAATCGTAGCCGAGCACTCGCCTTTTGGGTTTCTAACAGCTCTATTGAGACTTGCACTCTCAGTCTGCAGGAGACACAAGGCAATGATCTCAAAGGTAAAAGATAAACATCAGTACTATATCTCACATATTTAACGTATTTCTGCTACTGCTACTGCTACTGCTGCTGCTGCTGCTGCTGCTACTGCTACTGCTACTACTACTACTACTACTACTACTACTACTACTACTACTACTACTACTACTACTAGATTTTTAGAAGAGGCAGACCACTGGATTAATTATGAGTTCCTTAAGTTTGGGGAGCTCAGATTCCTTTTTCCATATTTGAAGAGTGGCAAGTCTGCGACTTTGTTTGTCAGGTCCCATACTAAAATCTTTATATTTATGTTGTTGTTGTTGTTTTTTTTTTTTTTTTTTTTTTTTAATTACTACAGTTTTAAATAAAACTATGTGACAAAAGAGAATTATTATTTGCTTGTTAAATTTATCTATTACATCAGTGATTGTGGGGATTGAGATGCAGAACAGTCTTTTGATTACCCGTGGTGCCTTATATAGTTACAGGTAGTCTAATTAGAAAGACTCTTGAACCTTTAAATTTTTTTTATTTTTCAGGGAATTTAAGATTTTTTTTTCATCTTATGACCTCAGATTTTAGGACCTATTGTCAAGAACAAGGATGTTTTGGTATACATGAAGAAGACCTGTGCAGCAGCAAATGCATCACCTTTTTGTACCTCATTGATCACAAGAGCAGAGAACCTTCTGCAGTATATGTGGCTGAAATGTTGTATCTTAGTGGTAAGGGCCAATAGAGTTGATGCAGAGTGGCAGAAACGCAATTTGTATATGTCAAAACGGTTATCCATTTCAATGTATTTTGTGTGTGTTTTTTGTTATTGTTGGTTCTTGTTACTTTTGATTTTTTAAAACCAGTTTAAAAAATCTGATTTGTGAGAGGAGGTTATGCCACATTTTAAATTTGTGTGTGTGTGTGTGTGTTTTTTTTTTTTTATATATATATGCCCAGTAAAAAATAATAGCACTTGTTAGAGCTATGATATAATAATAATAAGGGCATTTATGCAACAAAGAGAATAAGAAAGGCCATCCATAAATATTTAGTTTGTTTTTCAATTAATTCTCTATTCTCTATTATTAATTCTCTATTACTTTTCTAGGAGGCTTTAAAACTTACAAAGCATCCATGGTCTATTGTGTTATAGAAAACACCTTTTTGTTTATAAATATAAAACATTCAGAGTAGTTAATGTTGCCAGGAATCAAATGTTCCATAATTTTAGTGTTTTTCCTAGTCACAACAATATATGTCTTAAACTATTGTACTTTCCTGATCAAAGTTTTCTTCATTGATTTTATCATGTAACCCTAGCCATGTGATGATATGAGCATCGCCCACCGCGTCTCAATCAACCTCTTGTCTCGACTAGGACATGGAGATGAGCATCTAGTTCATGATTTGATTACAACTGTCACCTTTAATCAGGCGTTTATTAGGTGAGTGCTTCATTGTTTCCCAATTAACTCCAGCATAGGTGTACAGTGAAGTGAACATATTAGCTGATGATTGATACCTTATGTTGAGGCTGGTAAATTCTTGCTTTTGGATGCTTTCCAATTATCAGATTTGTTATTTAGTTTTCGTGGCAAGCATTTTTAGTACCACTGTCAGCCTTATACATTCTTTCCCCAGAGGGAAATGCCTTTCCTTTTTTTGTTCACTTTTGTTCTTTATGAGCTGTATTTAATACCTCTTACATTAAAAGTTACTGTCTCTTAAATTTGTGATGCAAAGAATTTTAAGAGGGTCATCTGCTGGATAACTTCTATAGTTAAATATTCACAAATAATCATTACTACCGTTTCCTTCTGTCACATATCCTCAACACAATGGCCAGTGAGGGCTCAGAAGTGAACTTGGCATCAGAAGCTATGGCAAGCCTGACTCTGGGTAATGCTCTGCATTTAAAAAGTGCAACTCAGGAGGAGATAAATGTGAGCAGGTTCAGCCTTCTCCAAGAAGTCCACAAATCGTTGGCGAAGATCAGGGGACATTACCTTATGGCCTTTGGTGGAATGGAAAAAGCTGTCTCAAACTCCAGGTAGAGAATAGTTTTGTATATGTTATTGCTGTGCTAAAGGATCAATTAAACAAATGTAATGTCCTGTGAATATTTATTTTGTGCATTTGGTTGCATTTCATAATAGCTTGAATTTCATTGTTATTTCTATTCATCAAATGATAATAAATGTCACTGTTTTGGGGAATGGTGTAAAAGTTAGTCTTGCCATTGTTGATATAATGGTGTATATATTCCTTAGTATTTTATCTTCAATTGGTTACCTTTTACAGGAATTTTTTCATGGGTAAGCCATATGAGACACAATCTCTGATGTTCAAGTGTGCCGCAGAAAGCTTGATGCCTAAAGACTGGATCTATTTGCCACTAATAAATGTTTACAACAGGGCTATTCAATGGTAACTACTATGAGCAATTTGTCTGCATTAAAATTTTCAGTTTTACGTTTACATTTTATCATTTCACTAAAATTACATTATGATATAATTTTTAGTAACATGGTTGTTTTTGCTAGCTCCTTTACTATTTTGAATAGTTATGACCACTTTTTTATTTGTATTTTGTAACAAAGGAAAAAAGTAAACCATTCTAAAGTTTTTTTTAGATCATATTTATTACCTTTAATCATGAATTATGAATGTGAAGTAGGCTAGTCCATAGGAAAAATGGAGTTAGGTTTGAGACTAAATTTTATAGTGAACTGGTTTGCGGATTTCGTCTTTTCAGCCAGAAATGGTGTTTTTTTTCATGGACCATCTTGTCAATAAATTCTCCAATCTTAAACAATGCACACATTTAAATTAAGCTCTCACCTGCATGCTTCAGACAATAAAATTATGAATCCCGAGGGGGGCGCGGTGGCACTGGGGTACAACTGGAGTACAACATCGGCTTCCGACGCAAAAGGTGCGGGTTCAAGCCCCTGCGATTTCATGCCCTTCTGGTTGGGTCGGTGTCAGTTTAATGTGACCGCCTGAGACAGGAGTCATGGTATCCCCGCCCTGAGGAAGCACATAAAATTGTCAGACGTTGGTCTTGGGTCCGTCCACAATATAGCACATATATAGTGCTGGTGTTGGACATTAATTCAACTTAACTCAACTCATGAACCCTGTTGATACTTTATGAGGTCAAAAAAGATTCCAAAGCAATTCTTTAAATTTTACAAAAACACTTATTTATATTGGTAATGTTTTTTTAGAATTGTATTAGGTGCTCCTTCTTTAAATAGTATGTATTCCTCAAATAAACATTTTCAGTACAGGTAGGTGCAAAACACAACGTACAATCAGGGTTATAATATTCTCATACATTCCTCATGCAACACTTCTTAGTCAAAATGTGTCTGGGAATAGTGTCTCGCCTCAGTCGGTTGCCATGGTGAGCAGTGTCCTTCAGTGGAGCTTTGCCTTGGAAGTGTGGAGGCCGACAGAGATGAGCCAGGTGCCTGCAACAATCAGGCTGTCGAGGGTGCTATGTGCTTTCATTGCTGGTAAGCTTAATGATATAAAGAAGATTTGCTGGAAAGGGAAAATAGTTGTTTCAAATCCTGCCATGTATTAGACTCATACTTTTTAAGATTGATTGTAGAAGATATAGAGAGAGGGTATATTATGCCTTATAAACTTTTTCTTATTCGAAAAAATGTTGTGTCAATTCTAACTTCAGTTTTGAATTCAAACTATAATGTTTGGTACAGTAACCAATGATATTATGAAAATTACCTTTGTTCTGATTGGTTGTTAATTGCTAAAGAGGTGTACCGAGAATATTCTCTTATGATTTACGTAATTCTTGTTCTGGATGATTCGACGAAATTTTGTATAAATAAGAATCTTAATTAGATTTAGGAGGAGTCAACATTGTTTCATGAGTCAACATTGTTTCAAGAGTCAAATTGTTTTCCAGAGTCTACATTGAAACTCCAGTAATTGTACTATTGAGCCGTCCTACAAACATTGTAAGAGTATAAGCCCTTTTGTTGGATTAAACAGTTTGAAATTGTTACTTGCGGACTTCGGAATTATTTTCTACGGACGAGTCGTGTGATTGGCTGTGAATATTTTTAATACCCCTAGACAAACAGAGCCTAACAGATTACCACCATCACCAGCAAATCTGTTACAGATAGCTTTAATTTTGTTTACCCTTTGCTTTAATTTTCATAATATCATTGGTTACCTGTGTTCAGTAAGCAAAACTCACAATCAAATTCTTAGGCTTGAAATACAATCGTTATGCAAACAAACAAGATAATGTACATACATCTAGTCAATCCGCTACCCAAAAGTTACGCACCTAAAAAGGGTGAGGAAATGAATAGATCAACTTATAGTACAATGCGTTACACTATCTAGTTTTCTCCAAGGAGATTAACATTAACAAAGATAAAAACACAAATACTTAGTCTGCTATGGCTTACAAATAGCCCTAGTAAATCACAGAATTTGGTTTAAAAACATAGAAAACCTATGGGTAATTGACAGAAATCGTATTTTGCTATATTTGCAATTAAAGCTGTTAGTGTATGAAGATGGTAAGTTTACTTCAAAACACAGCTTCAATGTAATCTTGAATTCCAAGTGACCAATTTTTTTAAGCCATTGACATCAAAATAATATGCTATCTAACTTTAAATTAAGAATTTAATTCTCATGGGGTTAATTAAAAAATGTATCTATATTAACAAAGCTTTTACTTTACTAGTTTTGTTGGGCCTTTGAAAGAGTATAATTGCTAAATAGAAATCAAAGTTTGAAAGAATTATGCATATTTTGTGAAGTTCACATGGAAAGCAAAATATATGTGGTTTATTTGTGCAGGAAATGACTTGTTCCTGGAGAAGCCAGTAAATTACTTTTTAGCCGGACTGTTGAGAGAATTCAGCTCACAAAAAGTTCTGGACAAGCTTGACTTTGAGGAGAAAATTCCAGGGGTGACTTCTTTCTATGACCTGTAAGTTTGACGTCTCTACCTACTTCTTTTTTTTTCCTGACGTGTGATTTTCATGTTATTAAAAAACACAACAGTAGCTTGTTACATATCAACTTCAGTATAATTATGAGATTCTCATTGCTCATATATACTATGTTAATAAAAAAAATAGTCAGCTTAGCAGCTCCAGAGTTTATAGCAAAACTGATCTATTTTATCTTATAAACAGTGCCATAGCCTAAGTGAAAGATAAATCAGAGAAACAATCCTTCCATTCATTTTTTCTATGCTTTTTATATTGTCTGTTTATTATCCCATTCACTGATACCATTGTGAACTCTTGAGTTAAATGGACAGACTAATGCTTCCATATCGTTATCGAACCAGTCATGCTCGAATCTTTCAGGCTATATGGGATAATTGTCAGTTAAGTGAAAACGAAAACCTTAAATGTGCCCTCCTGTTATGACTATCAGCAGATAGCTTAGATCATCTTAATCAATCTAACTGCTTTGATTAAGTTTTCCGTGTTTGTTTATGTGCTGTTAGCTACCAGGAAGTTCTTGACCACTATGAAGCTGTGTCGTTTGCCGACCCTGTGTTTGGTCTGTTTGTGCTGCTTCCATTACAGCAGAGACACAGCTCTATGCTCAGGAAGGCCGTATGGGGAGAGAGACGCAAAATGTTGCGGACGTTGCGGGTTCCACTCCTTGAGGTGAATGACATTGATTGTAACCTTAAAAGTTTTTTGAAGTTTTATCAGCATACGTGTACTGCCTTTACATATAATTAAAGCCTTTTTTGCTCTTTTAAAAGAAATTACTTTTACTCTTTTTTTTTCATAAGTTATAAATGCCTTTTTATAAATAACCATAATTGTTTTTTTTTTATTGTAAAAAATCTGGTACAGGAATTTCAAATACCTCTTATATATAATTTTTTTTTTTTTTGTACATAAAAAATCTAGCAAATTTGACTTTGCATGTTCCTACATTTAAGCACAATTACCTGTTTACCGATGAATCAGAACTATTTCTAAAGCATATGGAATTTTTTTGAGGAAAAAAAAACAACAAATACATAGAGAAACAATTGTAGATCAGAAATTAGGATTTAATATACATACTGTGTATAGTAGTGTCAGGAGACTGTTCTTGGATTAATCATTTAGTGGCTAAAAGTGGATATACTTCATAGAAATCCTCTTATATTACGCTCATGCGCAACTACAGGTTAGACAATAGCAATATTGAGGGCTATTAAAGCAGCAGCAAACAGTTGGTATGCACATATTATAATCTATAACTATTCTAGTCAAAATGTTTTACAATCACCCACTTGTCTGTCGTTTTTCCCCCCCCTGCAGATACTCATCCCTTTGCAGAACTTTCTCGAGCCGGAGGAGTCTGACCCTGAGCTGTTGTACCTTCAGTTGTCGGCTATGATCTCTGGTGCTGTTCAGGCCTCTTGGTCCCCTGTGCTATACCTGGTGGCCGTGCACCACGTCAACAGGTTTCTGTTCCTGGCCCCGGCAGCGCAGCAAGGAAGCACAGAGGAGAGAACAGCGACCAGGGAACGGATGTGGGAGCAAGTCATCCTTAACATAAAAAAGGTTCTATTTTTATCTTTTTTATCCTTTGTGGTCTTAATGGTTGATGAGCACTATATTTTTTTTTCCAAAATCTCCTCTTGTTTAGATTGATTAATTATGAATTTAACTGCATCCGTCAAAGTCTTTTTTTTTTTGTCCATCATTATATTAAGTCCGCATTTTTTTCGTTTTTTTTTTCTCTATTTATAACTTGTATACACTGTATAGCCAACTAAGAGTTATGGAAACAAACAATGTTAATATTTTGTTTTTTCTTCTTACAGTTGAGTGATGTTCTTTTCTACAAGCAGTATAATAAGAGTCAACCAAGAGGAATGGATCTGTATGAAATGCTTCCTTCCAACAGGCAAACGACTCTAGACCATTACCTCTCCAAGATCAAGGCTAGAAGTTCTTAGTCATAGATTTAAATCAAGATATTAATATTTGTTTCCAACATGAACAGTCTGAGTAAGCAAACATGCTAACACAAGCACTTAAAATTGTTTATTTTGGGGTTTAAATGAGGTCTGGAGGTTCATCTTGTGCTTATCTCTCAAATATTACACATCATTCTACTCACCTCAAAATTTCCACCGCTAGGGCCAGGGGGCCTAATGATTTTCCTTCTCTGTTTGATAGGAAGAGGGTAGGCAGAGAATCATTATGTTGGACATCATTTTCTCTGTACTGGGTATTGACACAAGAAAACTAAAGTTCTTGAGGTTTAAGCAATGAGTGCGGAGAGCTGGAACCGATCAACTTTGTTAAATCTTTTCTGGTTTGAACCAATATGCTGCATGTTGAGCCTTATGTCCATAAGATAATTTTGTGTGTTTTTTTTATTGTTGTTTTTTCTATAATCACTGCTGTTAAAATTGTAGAAAGCCAGGTGTTTATCAATGGGATCTACACCTTTCATGTAGATGTTGTTATAGAGGACAGACTCTGATCTTGTTATTCCTTCATTTGTCCTTCTCATCCCTTTTCTTTGTTTTTGTTATTAAAAATAATGGCGGATGAATTGTATTTTCTCTCAAAACACCTGTTTTTGTCTTCTGTTTTTTTGGGTGTGTATCATTGAAGGTGCAAGAAGTGGGAGGGAAGATGGATGGCTTTAAAAAAAAATCGTTTATAAACTTTAATAAAAAAAAAAATGTAAACCTGAGCCAGGTTGCTGGATTGTTTGTTATTTGTTTTTGCTTTTTTAAATATTTAAATGCTTTTTTGTACAGTATACTCTTTACTCTAAGGATACATCTATGCATTTATTACACAAAGTTTTAAAAAGAGATTTCTCTAACTATATTTAATAGGCATTTCAGGAATTTAAATAGCATGGTGTCTGGACATTTTAATAGAACAATCAATAATGCTTCATATTTTTTTGTTTTAAGTTAAGAGTATTCCAAAAAAACCCGCAAAAAAACATAGAAAGATAAAGAAATGAAAGTAATATACAAGACTGCATTGAAATTTGAATATTTCGTTTAACTTTAATGTAAGAATCTATACTGTTTAAAGTTTTATCCTTCTAAATATTAAAAGTTATTAAAAGTTACAAATCACCTCTTTTTCGAGTATATAACTGATTAGTTGACCCTTGAACTGTTTGGATAAAATCCATCCATTTAAGATGTTAAGAGGTTGGCTTATGCTTTGACCTCTGGTTTCCTATGCGTTTCAATCAGTTGTAATATTTGTTGCATTTTTTCTGCATCATTTTAAGTGCAATTAAATTATATCAAATTCTGAAATTGAGTCTTAAAACTCACTTGTCTCCTATTGTTTACATGATTCTAAGGAGTTTCGCCTATAACGTCAGAAGCTTTCAACTATGAAACATCTGCTTTAATCCTTTGAGCCGTGGCGCCCTGGCAGTATTTTGGTATTTATATACCTAGGCTCCTGAACTTAAAATAGTTTCTAGGCCCACAATGTCTATCATCAAAATACACGTATGTGTTCACTGATGTGTTACTGTGTAGTTCTGGTCCATTCTAGATTTAGATCTACAGGTCAGGTGCTCAGTAAAATAAAATCTCCACTCGGGCTGAAAATAGAGCTTCCTTGCAAGATCAGGAACGAGAATGCCCTGAAATGATTATTTTTTTACTCAGTAATAAGGTAGTGCTGACGTGTTGGAATAGATGAAATGCATATTTAATCTGTTAAGCAAATCCTCAATAGATTCAGTCGTCAGAGTATAAGACTATAACCACTGTTATGGAAAAGTGAGCGTTGTTAGAGATAAAAGACATTACAGGTCCATGTTTCGATCAAACAAAATGTAAATACATGGTGAAGTGAATGGTTTAATAACTTTAATCATTAACGAAATAAATGTCATTTGCAGGTTTCATTATATTTCGTAAATTTTTTTTACTGTAGTGACACTTGAGTGGAATCTATTTAAAAAAAAACATGTCATTGTCTGTATGTATGCAACTACATGTATTTATTTTTTTGTAATTATAGATTTGAGGCAAGTTAGTTTTACATTGAAATTCATGGGCACAATTTGGAAATAGGCCTGCCCTGAGTGTTAAAAGTTAGCAAGAACGTTTTGATAAGTTGACAGCTGCTTAAGCTGAATATTATTTAATGGGAGAACTATTTCTTATGATACACGATCCCTTGTGTATTAAACCAGCTTTAAAGAAATTTTAATTATTGGTCAGGATATTTACAGAAAACGGAAAGATTGAATAATGTTTTGTCGTTGTCTTGGCATTATTATGGCCACAAGACAGTCCCTAAGTACAGGTAACCTAAATTTCATTGATTTAACTGTCTATTGTTTCTTTCGTGGGAAACGCACAATGCCATGACCTAGCCATTTAGCATCCAATGAACACATGGTTCACATAAATTAAAAACAAAAGAAGTGATTTAATGTGCTGCAGAACTATAATGTTGCCAATAAGCAAGATAGCTCAGTCGGTGGAGTGCAATGCCTCTAATCTGTTGGTTCCGGATTCCAAGCATGATCGTGTAGTCTTGTCCCCTACTTATTATAATATCCGTGACAGTACATTTTCACTATGAACGACTGAGACATAATATCTGACATTCCCGCTCCCTTCTCTGTGTTACAGCTCGAGTTAGTTTTGGGCCTCGTCCACAGAAGTCTAGATCTAGTTGATGACGATGGACGTTACAAAATCGACAAGTAAATTAAGTTTATTAGCATTGGAAAATTAGGTATAAAATTTTTTATGAAAAATCTATGAAGACAATTGTACTGTGTTACGCATGGTGCAATTTCGATAACTAGCCATCATAAGATAAGATTGATTATCGAACTGGGTCCGGCTACAAGAACTAGATGTAGTAGCTTACGCTTGAAATTTAGCAATTGATTAATATCGAGCGAGTTAGCCAGCAATCGAACGCCAATGATGAACATCAATCGATGCTTATTAGGCCTACTGAATAATTGGTAGGCTACATACAAAAATATATACATGTATATATAGATTAGAGTTTGGTTTGCTGGTTTCTTACCGTCCAACTTAAGCAACTAGGCTATATCGCGAACATGTCCTAGACAAACCTCTGACAATTACATTTAAACATGTCATGTTATTCTTACACCGACTTAATCAGTAAGCCAGGGGCAAAATCCGACAAACAAGTTTGCCTGATCGTGGGTTAGAATCGATTACCGTTCTAATGGACGTCTTGCGCTTTATCTTTTGATCTAACTTATAAATACGCATACATTTGGAAAATAGATCAACATAAGCAAACTTATGGGTAAGTGAAGAACATAATCCTCTCTCTTTTTAATAGGCTTGTTGTGGAAGCAACTTTTAAATGAGACCAATATTATAATTGCTATTGCTCTGACACCAACAGGCACTGGCGAAGCATCTTATTTAATATTAGCGGGTTGGATAGTTTTATGTTTTTGTTGTTGTTGTTACTACTGATGTAGGTTGTCTTTAAGAGGAGGGAAGGGGCATGATGCTGTGCGGAGATCAACATGTAGCAAAAAAGAAATTGAAATGAAACATATTAAAGAAGCAGAAGGGATGGACATTATTTATGTAGGTCTTTTTAAAACAAAAAGAGAAGCGCGGAGGGAAGGAGAAGACGAAGATAAGCTTCACGTCGGCACTGGCAAAAATCACAGACATCATCTAAGGTTTTCACACATCGATGCATCCCATTCTGATTTGCAAAGGCAGCTTTCCCCCTTGAGACTGTCTTCATTCACAGATACTCACGCCATAATTGGTGCTTTAAAGATAAACACTGGATTCTGGGTCACATCAATCAATATTTGATTAAGGCGGTTGCGTTTGATTTGCCCAGCCAAGATTCTATAACAGGAAACGGCACGTTGTGTAGCTTGGATGTCGATCCCAAGGAATTGTTTTAAAATCAAGGAGAGAACAAAACACACACACACAGAGTTGTAGACTTGGAGTTCACTGACCGCTTGCGTGTCGGTGTATTTATTTTCTTCTCTTCCCGCAGTTTGAACGTATTTAAAAATGTTGAATCATTGAGCTGTGTCTGCATAGCCTTGTTGCGTGCGCTGTGGCTCCCCTCGAGTTGGTTGGTTGGTTGGTTGGTTGGGTTTTAACGTCCAACGTCAGCAACTTATAGGCTATATCGTGGACGGACCCCAAGACGGACGTCTGACAATTTTATGTGCTGCCACACACACACTGACTCCTGTCTCAGCCGGTCACATTATACTGATACCGACCCAACCAGTAGGGATTGCAACAGCCAGGATTCGAACTCGGGACCTTTTGCGTCGGAAGCCGATGTTCTACCCCTGGGCCACCGCGCCCCCCGCTCCCCTCGAGATAATCAGAGGAATGGTGGCGCGAAATCAGTGCGAGGGCATGTAGGCTACTATGACTGCACATTATTGTAGAGTTATTCGGAAAAAAATACCCCCTAAACCTTCAAATTCGAAATTGTGCCTATGAAGAATTACAAGACAGAAAACCTCTACTGATCGAATATGCATCGTATTTTTGGCATTTAATAGACAAACGTACCAGTATCACACAATTCTCCTGCGTGCTGTGTGTTAGGTATACATGTAGTAAAAATCAGTAGGCTAAGCTAATATGGTGGACTATCGCAGTAGCAGTATTGGCTATAGGCCTTTAACCGAATTTGGTTCGAAACGTTTTTGTAATAATTGAGAGGTCCCTGGCTCGAAACCCTCGATCGTTAAAAAATAATTATAATTATTTGTACTATTTCGTTCCATACTGTTTGGGTCGATGTCAGTAAAATGAGACCGGTTGAGACAGAAGTCGTGGTATCCCCGTGCTATCTCTGTGTGGCAGCATGTAACCTACGAATTTCAGTTGTTGGTCTTGGGAACCACCCACAATATACTGTAGCCTATATTTATAGTGCTGACGTTGGACGCTAAGCAACAGACTGAAACTCACAGTTCGTTTAGGTAATGACCAACATTACCCAAATGCAATGTACCTTAACATAGTCGACGTGCAAGGGTTAGTACCCCGACGACTCGGATGGTGATACCGTCTTATATACTGGCACAGCAGAGTAACAAGAGTGAGACTAAAAAAAATCAAAACCGGCGTCCATATAAGGCCTTCCCTTTCCTGGGCCCATGTGCTACACCCACATTATGTATGGCACTTGGGATATTTCAACATGACAGCAAAATTGAGAAATAATATTATAATATAGCGAAAAGGGGTGG
>RQTK01000925.1:67996-87481 GCA_003991915.1 Elysia chlorotica
GGGGAGGTATTAGGACACAAATAACATAGAAAGCAAACCAGAAAAAAAGGGAGAAAAATATACAAGAAAATACAAATGCACAAAATGGCGATAAATGTAGATGGTGTATTAAGACAGTAAAGTCCATGGCTCCAGACACTAATATCCCTCACTACCGAATAACATAAGTTAAGGGAGGGAATAGTATAGCTCATACTGCCAACCACAAGATACCACCCTAGATTGACAAGCTAAGCGATGAGGTGTAGTAATAGCATACTACATAATTATGCTTACAGCAATTTGATATTGAACTGTCGAATGTTTTCCTTTTCATCTTCCTCTTCTTCTTTTTCTTCTACTGCGTCGGTACTACTCACAGATTACATTCAGCTATTTTTCCTGTTACTTCCACCACCACTACTACTACTTCTATTACTACTACTACTACTACTACTACTACTACTACTACTACTACTACTACTACTACTACTACTACTACTACTACTACTATGCCAACTAAAACTAAATCTACTACTACGACTACTAAAAAAAGAAAAACAAAAAACAAAACAAAAACAACCAGGAAAAAAATCCTAAAAAAAACAACCAACAACAACAACAACAAAAATCTGAAAAAGTTAGATTTAGCTCAAGTCCGATAGATAGTTTGAAAGGAGAGAGACAGTTTGAAAGGAGAGAGACACAAATAATCGTACAATCAATGATGTGGGCGGGGGCCGAATGCGCATTTCTCACGACACTTATTCGCCTTTTCAGGACAGTAGGCAAATAGGCTGTAGGTTGACATAACGGCAGCACTGCAGTTTCACTTCGTTGAGTTGTACTTACACAATACTTATTTTATTGAAGATCTAATTTTTTGAAAACTAGCTATCCACACTCCATTTATTTGGTTGCTTCATTTAATTGTTTAAAGAGCCAGCGGCCTTACGTCTCTTTTGACATTATGTTTTCAACTGCGAAATCACGAAAAGGCGAAGGAAACGGACCTTCTCAACTAGGAGATTAATCCGGGCACCCGTAGCGGTCTAAAGTCACGTGATGAACACAATTATGTTGTTGTGGAGAGGACGCCATTTTGCTTGTAAATTGACTGAAATGGACCGACTATGGTGTAAATAATCACGTTTTGTGACGGTCCCTGCAAGAATGTGTTCATACAAATAGAGCCACAGAAAGATAGAAGGTATATCCGTGCCTTCTTACTTTTGTAGACCCGAGTTTCGACACTGTGCGTTTTAATGGCGAGTAAAGTTCAAGTTGCTAAGTTCCCCCTACGCGACTTCAATGATCCGACCTTTTCAGTGGTGTGGAATATGGAAGAGGACGATGTAGCTGGACAGCTCACAGACGACAGTTTCAAGAAACGAGTAGAGGTGCTAGAGCAGTTAATCATCACTGTCAAGCGAAATGGTGGTCGGCTTCCCTATACCGACGGCGAGTCCATCTTCCGAAGCCTTGGACTGGCTCTTTCAGATTCTAATTGGGAAATCCGGAACAAATGCATACAGCTTTTGCAGGAAATTATTCCCAACTTAGGGGATGATATCGACACATGTATGTCACTAGTCTTAAATAAGATGCTTGCTAATATAGGCGACAGTAAAGTCACAGTAAGAAGAATGGTTGTCCAAGCGTTGCATGCTTACATGAAGCATACTCGTAATCTTCCAGCACTCTTTGATGCTATTGTCAACACTGGCTTGGAAAACGAGAACCCATCTGTCAGAAGAGAAATGGTTACTGCCCTACCAATGCTTCTTACAAGAGACTTTGTTAGTCAGGACCTGGGTAAAATCATTACTTCGCTTGCAAAGAAACTGTTAGACACATCTGTTGAAGACAACCTGAAAGACAGCTCACTATCTACCCTAAATAAACTAGAAGCAATGGTAGGTGATAGAGCATTTGCCGCTTATCTAAAAAATCTGTCACTTCCCTTACAAAAATATTACTTGCAATTGTCAGGTAAACATGACAGTGGTTACTACAATGATACAGACAGTGAGTATTATAATACAATGCATCACGTGGGAGTGTTGAATGGGAGAAATGATAGTGGAAGAGATTATCATGCTGAAGAAAACTTAGAGTTTGGTGTTGTGCCTAGTCAAATACTAAGCAGGATAAATGAACAGAAAGATTTTAGGACTCGCGCTCAGGCAGTTGAAGATCTGAAAAGCATTATTGTGAACACATCAACACACGAAGTTGCTACCAGCATGATGCGTCACATGAATTCATTTGTTCAGTTTTTAAGCAACCTATTGGATGATCCAAATTTTAAAATAATAAATGTGACCCTTGAGATCATGTTAAACCTCGTTGAAAAGTTGGACAAGAGCACTAAAACATTTCTTGGACACCTTACGTCTGCTTTGCTAAAACGCATGGGGGACAACAAAATTGTGATCAGACAGCTTGTTATGAACATAGTGATGAAAATGATGAGGTATGCATCACCACAAGCAGTCATCAGTGTGCTTGAAGAAAACCTTCAGCACAGAAATTCCAGAGTACGCCAAGAAACAATCAATTTTATTATAGCTGCTCTGCTTACTTTCCCTCGGTATGAGTTTGACCTCCCTACTATCTGCAAAGCTGTAGGACCAACACTGACTGATGTGAAGAGAGCAGTGCGGCAAGCAGCTCTGGAGTGCTTTGCTACGCTGGCTCAAGTCATGGGCTCTGGCCAGCTTCAGCCTCTGGTGTCCGCAGTCGACCAAGTAGAATTGAGCACTGATGGGGAGGGTCTTATGGCTGCTGTCCAAGCAAGGCTTGCAAGAAAGCAGCTTCCTAAATTAACTTCTGATGGACTCGTGGAATACACAACCCAGACGCCTTCCTCAGCAACAGTGCGATCATCTACAGCCCAGCATGATGCTGACACTGAATGGATTTTGGCTGTTGGCTCTAGTGTCTCTTCCACTGCTAGAACAGCCAGGTCAGAGTTTCTAGAGCTCGAGTCAGTGACGACTTCAGCAAGGTCCACACCCATGGTGGGCTCAGACGTGTCTGCTCCGACTCCTGCCCCGAGAAGGTTCATGAGTGCAGGCAGAGGAAGGAACAAACTTCCATGGGAGGAGGATCGTGACGAGAGGTTTGGCCCTTACGGTACATTGCCAAACTCTGCACCAAATCAGGTGAGAAACGCTTGGATTTGAATTAACTAGCTCAATATGGCAATTTGAACATATTTACACACACCATTCTTTTTAATTTTCTCTCGTAGATTAAAATGGTTTTACTTTGTTTCTAAGGTAAACTAAGGTTTGAGCAACTGAAACTACTTCATTTTGAAATTAATCATCCAATTCAAACTAGATTTGTCAAGATTGATTTGAACCTGTTCTTTTTTATTTTATAAACTTAAAACATATGTATGTTGTTGATATTTTTAAACTTTCCAATACATTCTCTGGCCTTTTATAATGGTTTTAGAAATTAAAAATTATTATACAATTACAACAATTTTAATTTTTAAATTTTATATTATTTTGGTTAATACCAACTTACCACTCTCCAAGTTTTGAAAAACTAATCACTCATTCACTGTGTGTGGTGTGTGAGGTCATTGTGCTAATGGGGTACTTTGCTCTTGTACTTGTATTGTAACTCTTGGTTAACTAGATGTGGCAATTGATGATTATTCTTTTTTTAAATTCATTGATGGCCATTTGACCTCTCGCTGTAATCAAAGTGCTAAGGTGTATGACAGTTAGTTGTACATGTAGGCCTACTATTACTATTAGGTCTTTAAAGGCTTTCCGATTCCTTTCCACTAGAATGTTAATTTGACATGCTGCAAACCCCCCCCCACTATATATATACTTTTGATTACGTTTCCTCTGCACAATAATTTATAGTAGTACATGTAACAGCACTCTGTGTTTTTCAGATATTTATCTAATAATGTTTATATGTTTATTTTTTTTTTTACACAAAGCTCTAAGAATTATAAAGATTTCTACCGTAAAGCAAACATTAGAATGTTTTGGGTTTGGAAAAAGTTTTAAAAATCCTTTTTTCCCCATCTTCCTGTAAAGTTATTAAAAAAGGCTTCAAAAAGCGCATGGGCATGGCAACATCATACTGATGTATTCTAGTGAATTTTTTAATACCTGATAGTGGGAAATATTATTTACCCTTAAAAAAAAATTAATTAAAAACTGGTTCTTTGAAATGTTTGAATTTTTTGATTTTTTTCAATTTCATACTCATGATTCATCACCATTGAAATTTTATTTATGATGCAAGAATGTGTATGTGTCATCACTGCATGCTGTGTATAATTACTAATTTTTAAACTAGGTACAGCGAATTGTCAAGTCAGCTAAGGCAGTGGTAAGTTTCGCAAAGTGAAGTATGCCAGTTTTTTTAAACATTTAAGTTCAATTTTACTTTTATGATGGATTACACATGTATTGTCATATTGTACTGACTGATCTCAAATAAACCTAGAGACTTGCTTTTAATAACACCAATATCAGAGCATGACATTTACTATGAGGAGAAAATACTTAGGTATGTTATAAATTTGCTAACAAGACAAATACAAAGTTGTTTTGAGTGATGTCTTTTCAGACTGCTCCTTCTTTGACACCTGTGTCCAAATATAGCCATAATTAAGTGCTGTAGTGAAAAATATTTTAAAATTCTTTGTAGCAAACATTTTAATTTAAATGGGCTTGATTGTAGCTGAAGTTAAAACAAAAACAACAAACGTTTCTTAAACTTATTTGCAGTAGCTTTGATTCTAGTTGCTTCAAATAATGCCTGTGTATTGTTAGTCATGTATTGTGCACCTAGCTAACCTCTGTTACCGCTTAGGATCTGTTTCTCAATTTTTCTTTGGGATAAATTCAATTATAGCGGAGTATAACTTTAAGAAGCTATAGGGCAGTTCAATGGTCTTTACCATGTACTTCACTACATGAATAAAAAATGAGTCATGGATAAAACCATAATGCTCATAAAACCGCCCAAGATTATTTGAATTATAATACTACATAGGTTGCCATTCATCTACCCGTAGTTAGAGTGTCTGATACTTCTTACCCACATACTTTTCAATCGTATTAAACAAAGAACAATTTTTCAAACGCATTTTAACCCTTTTTTATTATATGAACAGTACAAGCCACCATGAGGTTTTCCGCCAATGTTTATTAATATATCTGTGCTAAGAATGTCTTACAATACCTGTACCACTTATAAAATACGACTATTCAATGTAATTTGTAAGCGGAAATTAACTACCAAAGTGCCACTGGCTCTTTCAAAATAACAATTTTCTTGGTGAAGTAAGATTTATAGCTAAGTAATGCATTTAACAAGTTGAATCCTGGTGCTAAATTGCGAGGTATTATACCATAATCTCCTAGGTTAGTTACTAAATACGAATTGCAATGGTCTTGCTACAATTGTGCTGCAGATTAAGTAAAATCACAAAGAAGTTAAGTGTTGTCCGTTATGAAGAAAGTTCAATGATTTTAAAGTACTTTATGGCTCAGGCAAAGAAACATGTTGTGTGCCATAAAAGGCTAAGATTTAGGTTGAGAGCAGCTGTTAGTTGTCTTTCTAACATGTAACCTATTCTCCTCTGGGCATTGTTAGCCATTTAGATCTAGATCCTTCCTCTTATGTTTGCATACATTACAATATTATTTAAGTTCATTTCATTACAATGGGGTTACTTATTGTTCATTTAACATTTCAATTTTACCGCGAATTTCAGCATGATAGGAATGGAGTGACACTGAAGTCTGTTAAACTCAATGTATTCCTTGGAAAGGATTGGGATCCTGTCATCTTTGTGTTCAACGAGGCATTTAGTTCCCAGTGCATATAAAATAATAATTGTACTTTTCAATTAGTGTATTTTTCCCTGCTTTGTTTAATCTTCTTAACATTTCTAATTTAACCCAAACCTGACTCGCATTTTCTGCTACTCTAAAAAAAAAATATCCAAAAAATATCCAAAAATAATAGGACACGCATCTGGACAAAAGATCCTTGAACACTTTTGTCTGATTCACAATTGATTGTTTTTAAAATCGGTTTACACATTTAAATTTTGTTTGCATTTCTTCAAATTGTTTCTCTATATATTTTGATCAGCTCATAGTAATGAAATGCAGATATTAACCAGCAGTGATCAATTTTTGATGCAATATCTAGAACGAAATTTACTCATGAGATCTAAAATGAAATATCATGAATTGTTTTACTTCCTGACACTGACAGAATGTCGCAATTGATGTGCCTCTTTGAGGGTTTTTTCATACTATAAGTATTATTATGTATTATTGAGTTTTATCTTGGCATTGGCACAGCAGTATTGTATAGTAGCTAGCGCGCATTGTCTTATGATCTTATGACCATCTGTCCATCTGTAGAGATCATCTTCAGTCAGAATGATCGATAGTTCACCCCCCCCCCCCTAAAACCAAACCACCACCCCACCAAAGACACAGATTTGCTGATTTGCTGTGTTGTTGTGTCGGCCGGGTAAGGTTGCCATTGGCTATTGATGTGGAGACGGTGTCCACAGCTTATCATATCAGCCCAACCTTGGCCCTGTTTGAACCGGTTTCCTAAAGTACCATTGCCAGACTAGACCGCGGGCACTATACAAACGCATGACGTGTCATTAGTATAGTCCATTATACAGATCTTGTTCTTTACATTTTTACTGAAGATGCATGCGCATGTGTTTAGAATGGCCAGCTAATTTCTTTACAGTATAATTATTATAATTTGTTACTTTTTAAATGTTATTTCCTACGTAAAGCTATCAGTATCATATGCAGCGACCTCTGTCTCTTTCTCGTTCTTAAAAAAACAAACATGTAATGCTCTCGTCTTTAAGTGTTATTCAACTAACGCTTGTAGGCCTACTCTGTTGATCTCTAGTGTTCTGCTTATGCCACGTTGACAGTAATTGTTGTTTTCTAAATTAAAACTTTGCATTTACGTTTCGGTTTAACTTTTATTTTAAATTTTGAACCTATGAGCGTTTTTGTCACATCAATTTTCTTTTTAAACCGAGCAGTGTATTGTCTATTGGAATACTGAGGAATGAATTGTTTGATTAAAATTAATACCCCATGGCGTCTCTTGCGCATTCTATAGATGTACATATATCATTAAAATTGTCCAATCTAAATGTTTGACTTTTTATAATCATGTAGGGCATTTCTGTATAAAGGCCTTTATTTCTTTCTTTCCCCGTGTCACTATACAGTTTATACAAAAACAAAACAACGTACATTACTCTCTTCATCTGTACTTACTGCTATTGAATGTAGGTTATGTGCTCTTTCATTAGACATGCCATTTGTTTATTCGCATGTTTTTCTTCCTCTTTAATGTTAATGTCACTTATTTTTAACTGATCTTGGTGGTCGTGCTTGGGTCAGTCGTACCTGCCTATTAATGCCTTTCACAGTTTCGACATTGCCTTTAAATAAGTGAATCGTACACTGACGATAGGTTCTAACAAACAAGTACAGAAAGCAATGCTTTTTGTTTTTATTATTTGTTTGTTTGTTACATCGCCACTATTTTGTTGTGTTATAATACGCTGCTGATTTTTGTTTGTTTGTTGCTTTATGCAAGATAAAAATTACCAGGAACAAATGAACTGAATCATTTGATACCTTGTCACAACAATATTTATTGATTTCCACACGTTTCTACATGGAAAATAAAATAAATTCCGCTGTCTAGGTACATGAGAAATGTAAAAGATAGTTCGGATGATAAAAAATTAAACTTGAGGATAATTTATATCCAAAAAATCATTGTCTCGGGAACATTGCACATCAACATGTATTGGGTACAACTTCAAAATGTAGAACACGAACATCTGGAGTCTTCATGTTGCAATAAAATATCAAAGTAATACCTTGCTTCAACTAACACAATGCTCTCTCCCCCTCCCATAACCCCGGGACATGCGCACCGTGTGCAGTATACCCAGGAGGATGCGCCCCCGCGCCCCCGCCAGATGTGGATGGGGGAGGGCGATCAGACGCCCCACATGAGCCCGTCTCCGCACCACTCCTACCAGCAGCAGCAACAGTACCAGCAGCAGCATCAACACCCCAGGCCGGCCGACAGGCAGCCGCCCAAGAGGAGAACCACGGTGATGGCGCTTACCTCCCCTGAGGAGTCTGAGAACACGGGTGAGTGGTGCATCCCTTCAGTTCTAGATTAATAGAGAGATTATGTTTTTGATGGTCTTCCCAGGAGGCGTGTTAAGGAAGACTAGCTCAGTTGGAAGGGCAGGGCGAAGCGGCATCTATTCAGACGTCCCTGGTTTGATTCCCCGCTCAATATACTTCTTTCCTGGTGATCAGCCGAGCCTATGTGTTCCCTGTCGCCCAAAGTTGTTTCCCTCCATGACTCTTTTAAAAGACTTCCAGCCCTTCATGCTGGTGCAGGGTTGGGGCTCAGTTGGTTAACTTTGTAGATTGAACAGCAGGAGGCCACGGTTCGAATCTAAGGTGTAGCTTTTATATAGGTCATCTGAACAATAGCATGTTTACATAAATCTAGACTATGTGTGGTGTCCTTAGGATCATAAGTGTTACTTTCTTCCCATGCTTCGTGACAGCTGGTATGTGCAGTGTCAATTTCCAGTGTAAGGTGTGATAACAGATTCTTACCGACCAAGGATAAGATGAATAAAAAAGTCGCCAATTGGTCTCTTTACTGTATAACTTATAGGCGTGTGAAAGAAAGAACGGTTTTGGGTCTTCTAGGTATCTTGGAGAAATCCCATGCTGCTTTAAGCGTTCTAGCGCCGTTCTAATTGAGATTCATAGCTTCCAGTTTCGAATGCAGTATCAAGTTAATACCCATACATTTTTAATCGAGTTCCAAACGAAATCTGACAATTAATGAACTCGCAACGTTTCTATATAAGTCAATTGGTTTCACACTCAAGAAGCTGTGTAAATATTAATCTTAATCACTGTTTGTCATGGCGCAAGAATGAATAAATTATGACTTGTTCTTAATGGAAAAGGTTACCTAAGAATTGATCACACCCTTTTCTAAAGGGTATAACACAAAAATGTTTTTTTTTTTTAGTTAATAAACTCAAGACTGACAATCAGTTGGTCCGTATTTTGATCTTCTGTCGAGACTTTTAATAGAAGTGTATTAGTATGAAGAGAGGACATGTGAAAGGTTCGGACCCTATGTTCGGACCTCATCCACGTTTGCACCTCCGTTACGTGGATCAACCGGGAAACTGTGCATTTGTCTTTTTGTTGATCGTTTTGTATAACAATAACACTGACAGTCAGACATATTAATGTACCACACCATCTGCTTGCCAAATAGAGAACCAAAATGTATGTCACCGCCCCACCTAACGTAAAACAAGGAAAAACAAAAACTACCGCCCCACCTAACGTAAAACTAGGAAAAACAATAACTTAAACCTACTAACTAGCCGTTTATAGACACAGTCGCTCGCGGCATGCGGAACTTCTGGAGATTAAAATGGTTGGTTGGGAAATCCTATGTTTATGATCCTGAATGGATTGAAACTTTGAAGAAGTAATATACATTATTTGACATTGTCTGACTGAAAGGCATTTCATAGGTCCAATGCTGTGTTTCTTGCAGACCATTCTATAAGAATTTAATTCCTCTTTTAAGTCCATCAGTGTATCCTCTGGTCCAATTAATCGTTTTTAGACTCTCTAAACTTCTGTCATTCTTTTTTTTTTTCACACACAATATTTTGTAACAGTTGTGATCACTCTACTTGCCTCTGTCTATTTGCCCTGGGATGAATTTTACTGGGGTTCATATGTCTATTTTCTTTTCCGTAACCCATTTTTGACAATTTGCATAATAAACGGATCAAATTTTGTAGCCTATCAATGCAAAGTCCTTGGTACATGTATTTGAATGCTTCTAACATAATACTGTTAGACCTTGGAGCTTCTACAGGTTTTTCATCCGTCGAGCATGCAACGGCGTGAACGTTATTATGGGTTATAGAACCACTTATTTCCATTGCAAGAGTGCGAAACCCCCATACGCTCTTTTTATCGATGTGGTTTTTAAAAAGACGTTTTATATGCACGTAGGCCTTCATTGAAGTGTCACCCGCAGCGCTGGGCATGAGGAACGATCGGCGCGCTTGTTGAGACACAATGTGGACATTTGCGAGGACGGTTATTGGAAGAAAAAAAAGGCTGTAGACTGGTGGGGAGATTTAGTACTTGTTAAAATGTTAATCTTCTTGACAAAATGTAAAACTGAACTTAGTAACGAAGTCTATCACAGAGGAGTAAAATGTAATGTGAAACATTTTTTTTTCAAGACTGCGGTATTGAGTTCTCAAGACACAAAGAAACCAATTTTTATGTTACGCTCTCAATGGAAATAAAGGTACTCAGACAGTCACGGGTAGTTCTTTAATATGGCTAAGGCTTTAAGTGAATTGACTGAGTTTTTGAGGGGTTGGTGTAAGGAATATCATTGTTGTTGACCAATGAAATTTAGATGTTTTGATCTCTCAAGATTCTTGCATGTCTTTCTCTGTACAGAGGCATCTTGGCGATTTGACTAAAAAAGAAACAATACTGATTTTAAATCGCGCCCGTGATTTTTATGTGTAAAGAATTTGGCACCGGACCTTATGACTTGTGATCGTGCACCATAAACACTGATCTGAGCTAACTGATGAGGAATGTCTCTTAACAATACTATGTTAATTGAGGACATATTTTCTAATCTGGTGTCAAAAGTCTGATAAAGTCGATGCTAATCCTAAAACGACTATAATAAAAATGGCGACTTCCATGTTTCTATTTCGTGTGTCTAATGTCTAATTCTAGAAGTATTATCTCACATGACAAGTCGAGTAGTCTATTATTTGATAATCTCCGATACTGTATCATTAGTGTCACGGTCTTCCTCTGCACAATAATTTATAGTAGTACATGTAACAGCACTCTGTGTTTTTCAGATATTTATCTAATAATGTTTATATGTTTTATTTTTTTTTTTACACAAAGCTCTAAGAATTATAAAGATTTCTACCGTAAAGCAAACATTAGAATGTTTTGGGTTTGGAAAAAGTTTTAAAAATCCTTTTTTCCCCATCTTCCTGTAAAGTTATTAAAAAAGGCTTCAAATGGTCAATGTTATTTTACCTTTCACAAGATGTGTAATTGAATTCGGTGATAACTGGTTTAATCACCTCGTTATTTGCTACCTTCTCTCCCCCCTCTCTCTCTACTCTCTTCTCTCTCTCTGTCTCTCTTACTGTCCATCACTCTGTTTCACTAAATGAAGCATTGATATTAATATTTATGAGCTTGATTAGTATGAAACTGATACCTGCTATTGGTGAAAAGAGTATTCCTAATTTTGCAGAACGACTTCAAATTTGGCAAAGAGAATAAAATACTTAGGGCATTTTCTGCGCATTTGCCACTATTTGAAGGCCTTTAAGTGGAATGCATTAGGATGGCGGATGTTCTTACTGCTCTCACTTTCCCGTTTCTCGCTCAGGCTCATATGCACAGATGTACCAACAAAAACTCCGGCGGCAACAGGGAGCCACACCCAGAGGTATTCGCCCTGAAGGTCAGTTACATGCTAAGTAGTTTTCCCACTTCTCTGCCAGTCTCTGTCTCTGTCTGTCACTCTCTCTGTCTTAAAATTATTAAAAAATTAGACCACTTTCATTCTTCCAACCTTTTCGTTATGACACGTTTGATCTGTAGTGCAGCGTAGGAGAGCCATAATAACAAGACCAGCGGGAGTATTGTCGCAGACTGCGGCTCAGGTATGGAAAGGTTACAGGGAACTCAGTACGCCATTGCTGCGTCTTTGCTGCGAGAGACTTGCACCACAGCCTTTCCCAGTCTTCGCGCAAAACAACGACGCTATGAAATAAAAGGCGGATCCTAAATAGGCGGCGCTTATTATGGCATTGTCCATTGTCATAAAACTGAAGAGTGTATGAGAATACGGACCTTCGGGAGAGTATTATTGCTTTCGATTGCGATCTGGAAAACGCTGGATTTAGTGTATTTATTGTATTTTTCAATTTAGTCACTTTCAACTTGAACTAGTGGACTCTGAATGGTTTCACAGAGGCTTAAGTGGCAGTCACTGAGAGATAACGCGACGTCAGTGCAACGTAAGTACATTTTGCCGTCGACTTAGTCCTTGTTTGCTGGAACTTGACAACTCTGGCGATCAACAAATGGGGGCGAACAAACATTTACATTTTGGTATTCAGTGAGATAAATCGCGGGTCTAGATGCAAAATATTGTAACTAATCTGTAACTACCGTCTTTAACTCTTTGTAGTTACAAGCTGCCTCTCAACCAGCGCCCAATTTCTCCGCCTACTGGCTGGGTCAGTATAATGTGTCCGGCTGAGACTTGAGTCTGGATCTCCCCGCACTGTCGTCTGTGTGGCAACACGTAAAATTGTCAGACGGTAGTCTTAGGGTCCGTCCACAATATAGCCTATATAGAGTTGACAAAGAAACAAGCCTCTCAACCCGCGAAATAATCGTTCTTTTACTAGAACTTTTTCGAATATCACTGTTTACTTAATGTCAACACCTGACCAACTATAATTATATGTTATCGTTTTATTAAAATAAATACCTACGTATAGATCCAAATCTACCTGAAATCATTGAGTTAATTCTAGCGGGTTTCTATGGCAAACTCAGAAAAACAATTTCTTTAATTTAAACTGAATGTTTTCTGTGAAAAAAGAAACGAAACCAACACTAAGTCCATGTTTAACTGGTGCACAGATTAAGCACCCGCCTTCGCTAAGAAGTCATTGACACTTGCTAGCGCGTCGAGCTGACTGAGACCACCGGTACCCACATTCGTTGATTTAGGGAGATCCTCCAGAGAGGGACACGCCCAAGCTGCGGGTCAGTCCATAAACCGAGGTCAGTTCAAGTTCACTCTTAAGTGTTGAGTGTGACAGTATCACAGGTCAACGATTCACCGCCAGAACTCTCAGTTGATGGAAGTCAGAAAAAGTTCGGACGTTTTCATGGGGATTCATGCACCGCTTGATAGCACCGGTGCTTAGTAAAGTCTTGGCGTAGAATGCAAAAACGTAACAATATAAGAATAAGATTGGTTACGACGATATCTAAGCAACGTCATTTTTGTGCATTCTTGTTCTTCATATTCAGGCGCTGCTCCTGGACTCGGTTTTGTTACTGTGCACGACCTAGACATATTTCATTTTTATGTTACGCTCTCAATGGAAATAAAGGTACTCAGACAGTCACGGGTAGTTCTTTAATATGGTTAAGGCTTTAAGTGAATTGACTGAGTTTTTGAGGAGTTGGTGTAAGGAATATCATTGTTGTTGACCAATGAAATTTAGATGTTTTGATCTCTCAAGATTCTTGCATGTCTTTCTCTGTACAGAGGCATCTACTTCCTCTTCTTCTTCTTCTTCTTCCTCCTCCTCCTCCTCCTCCTCCTCCTCATCTTCATCATCCGCTTTATCCTCATTTTCCTCCTTCTCCTCTTACTCTTCGTGTTGTTCTTGTTCTTTTTTTCTTCGCTTTCTTCTTCTATCCTTGCCTCCGATACATATTACTATTTAGATAATGGTGCATTTATTGAAAATAAATGAAAGCTACAAATTCTAAAACAGTGGTCTTTTTAAGACCTTCAAACAAACCCTGCCATGAACTGGCTGAAATATCTACACAATGGACACAGTGGGTGAAATAGTGAGAGCTTTCACTTGAATAATTTTGCGTATATTATCTAGAATAACTAAGGCGGTTCCTTCCTTCTTTAAACCTTAGTAAAACTGTCTGAACATTACTCAACCGCCTTAATTTTCAAGAAAGGAACCGAGTGAGCATGCGTCACGCTAGCTCTCCTTATGAATAACACTGTGAGCTCTTTCTGTGAGACGTCTTGCTAAAATCTATTGTCTCCGGTATGACCCTCGCTGTGCCGAAGCAGTACTACTAATCGCCACCCTCAATGTAAATTCCAGGGATCACTTTGGTATAGGACTAGCCCAATAAGTGGCGGACCCAGTCCCCTCCTGTGACGGGCTCCTACTGAGCCTGTGGCACTACAGGTGCCAGGGATGTCAAGCGTGGCTGGCGCTGAAGATCGATCGAAAAGCGATCACGATAAACCCAGGACACCCTGTCCGCCCCTCTCCTTAACAGGGTCTTAGGAATGATTTTCAAGGGAATGGGTGATTGTGCGTAGTTGGTATACATGTGTACGTGTAAAGGTTCTAAATAGGGCACTTTAACGCAATATCTTATCACTGTTATGTATGTATGGGTGGGGGTGGTGGTCCCTCCATGGTTTATTTCTAGCTTAAGTTACGCATTGCGTCCCGTTCATTGTCTAATCCTGGAAGTCTTACTCTTCGCTCTTAAATTTCACAAAGTACCAGGTCTTTCACAGCAGGCAATAAAACGCAATTCTTTTTCAGAATTATCCATGGGTTTAAGAGGCGTAACACGGCTGCAGGCGAATCTACACAAATCTGTTCACTCGCAAAATGAATGCGATACAATTTGTTACGCTTACGCCTTTTTAAAACTTTGCTTTTTTCGCTTTATCATGCATCAAGACCAGTAAACTATCTTTATGGTATCGATTCAGAAAAGCAAAAGCATAAGTAAAGCATGTTGAGCGAGAATAAACCAAATGACGATTGGTCTGGCTAGCCTAGTCTTTTATGTCAACAGTGGTCCGTGGCTCTCAGTTCTCGTCGAGGAGGGGGGGGGGTTAAATAGGTGTTTCTGCTCTTAGCTCTGTGTTACTTTATTTGTGAGATGAATAATGGGAGAGAGAGAGAGAGAGAGAGAGAGAGAGAGAGGGAGAGAGAGAGATGTAGATAGATATAGGGAGATATAGAGTATGTGTCTATATAGCGTTCATTGGCTTAACGTATTAAGATTGATAAGAGTTGTTATGGTTCATTTTTTCCTTTGGACAGCCTAGTACAGCCTGATTGTTCTTTTTACTGAAAACAGCAACAACAGCAACAACAAAACAAAAGGGGTGGAGGTCGATCGGCATATGGGAGATTACCCATACTTACCATCCAAATTTAAAAGAGAATTAATGGAAAGCACTCGACATCACAGTCTTATTTTAGCCACATGGCAAGGCATGACAGCCTTGCTCAAACAATCCTAACAAACAGAATAAAAGGAAGAAGAGGGAAAGGCAGACACCGTAGGAAGTGGTATGAAGACATAAAAGAATGGACAGGGACCCAGCTACGTGTGAAATTCAGACTGACACAGGATCGTTTGGCAAGGTCTTATTTATATCGAGACAGACGTTCTAACCTTGTAATCATCGCCGCTCCTATCGAGGGAATCAAGTATTTCTTGTCAATTATAAGAATCTTACTTTCTGCACCCTGAACTTGTAAGTCTGTTATTCCCTTGCTTTCGTTTGATATCATAGCTCCTCCAAATCAGGCCTAGGGTGATCGGCGATCTTTTTGCTTATCAAACTCCAGGGCGGAACCTTTAAGATGCCAGTGTGGATCTCCAAACCGCCAATAAGTTCCATGCAAGTATTTTATGTGTGGCTGGTTTTTAAATAAATTGACAGTGTAATGAGAAATTTCTATAGTTGAAGGTTAGCCCAAGCACACTGCTATAGCCGTGTTGAATAACACTGCTCGAAAGAGTTGTACGGTACGGACGTGCCCAATCCATGGAAACAAGATACATGCATGTCGATGTCCCATAATTTTCAGGCATCACCACCGTGCCAGTGGTTACGGGTCACGCTCTCAACACACAACCTCAATGCGTCCTATCTCAGGCTCTTTGTTTCTTGGTGGACCTTTGACCACTCTTAGAGCTCTCAGACAGCGTAAAACTTTTACTCACATAGTAACTCCTCGTGGAACTCTCTTGGCACGAGTGTATGCTTTTAGAGGTAGTATCAGCATTCCAGATTTAAGGTTAACGACTGGCTTCTTATTAAAAACTTGCTCAATCGAATGTATTAATCAAACTATTGCCGATAGTCATTTTCTACAAGACCACCAGTTGCTGTGAGGTTATTTTGTGGTTTAATAATTAAAAAAGAGGGGCTGTAGATTGACAGTTTTACACGTTTCCCGAAAATTTAAACTGGATAGACATTGCGCTGTTAACTCCATTAACGTTTTATTTAGATCTCATCGTTGACAACTTTAGTAGCTCTTTTTATTTATTGTAAATTGTGGTAAGTCCGTCAGAATTTAAGGTAAAAAATAGACTCAAGTAAAAGCAATAGGTCGGTAATGAAGTTATTAAAAACAGTGTAGCCACTGGTTCACTTTCAGGTTTTCCGACCACCATCAATATTATTACATTGCGCTCGATATAAGGCCGAGGGCGCCGTTTTCCCGGATGTTTTCATTGATGACCTAGGGATACACGGATGATAGAGAGGGCGGGGAGAGCAGATAAAGATACTTTAGATAGTCAATTACTGGGCTGTCCCTCTTGGGCTGAAATAAATTATGGGTAAACACACGCAATGTTTATGGTGCGCAAGTTTGCGTTACTAGGTCTTTTGGACTGCGAAGAGAGGCCGCGTTAAGTGTGTGTGGGGCGCAGTCTTGTGACAGCTCGATCCAGGAGTTTTCCTGCGCCCATTGTGTGGCGCTGCCTGTCTCACAGGGCACCCAATCAACTGTATCTGGTGTATCAATGGCCGCTCATTTAATTGATCAGGCCTATAGCGTAAAAAAGAGAGAGAAAAGGGGGGGGGATATACCAACTCATACATGCATCCTGGCCATACACAGGCAATATGCGGATATCCAATTTTCAGTGGTTAATGTTTCTGAAGATAGACCGGCTGTCGTGCGACGGTTACCAGCTTCCGCGTCGCACGACGGTTTCTGTGTTTTGCTATGGGGAGGCAAAACTTGATCTGTGTTGGACGACCGCCATTGTTTTCCGGCTCTCGATTCAAAACTTTAAACACACTTTTCTCCAGAATGCCTTCTGGCAATTTTATGTGCTGCCACACACAGGACAGGGCGGGGATGCCATGACTCCTGTCTCAGGCGGTCACATTATACTGACACCGACCCAACCAGTAGGGAGCGCAATCGCCAGGGAAGATGAAAGGTGATTACCGGAGCATCATCTCCCTTTGACTGTTCTGCGTGTGGCAATTCCTAAAGCAATCTCCAAAATATAACGGTTTAGTTTCGCTTTTTTACACTAAATCTTCAACAAGTCGTGGGGTAATGCGCGAACTTACTCTTTGTGAGCCAAGGAGAGGAGCGATTTCCGGAATCGATTTTCGGTGCGCGCTATCTAGGCTTATCTATAACCACCACTCCCTCTGTTGTGGAAAATAGAAGTAAGGTGAGAACATTGCACGCACTCACACAATCGTTGCGTTTTCCCTTGAAAACAAAGAAACAATCTGGGGAAAATTTACATTCATTATAAACTAATCGCACAAGATAATACAATAAACTATTGTCAAAAAAATATGCCCCAAACTCACTTAAAAAAAGTATTTGAAAGGAAATGTACACATGACTAACAACTCATCAAAATAAATAAATAAAAAAATAAAAAAGATAGATAAATAACATTCACTAGATAAATAAACAAAACGGAAAACTACAACACATTACAAGCAAAAACTCAATTGTTCCGGCAATGTACATATGTTATTGATAAAAATTGTTAACATGCACGGCATCCATAGCAACTAGGTGGGGTGTAGCAAGGCTGAACAGAACCTCGGGGAAATCACCGTGTCGCTCACGCGGCAGTCTAGTCCACAAGTCACCGGGACTGCAGCTCATCCTTCGCTCACTCACACCCCTCCCGCCGCCAACAGTCCCCATGTACGTTCGTAAAAAGCTCTATATTACTGAGCATCCAGCGGGCTGGAAGATCAGTCTGCAGCCTTCCCTCGCAGTCGTTCAGGCTAAAAACAGCAGTAAATCTACAAGTGCTCTAGAGCCAAAACATACGTTATTATCATCTTCATTTCATACAAATCGGTTCCGTTCGAGATTTTCTGAACATGGACATAATTATACTGAGTCGAACACTGTTTGGTGTGTTTTGAAGAATGAAGTGTGTGACGAAGCTAAAAGATGGCAATTCTCTACTTTATGGAGACACTGTGGGAAAATGATGCATACCACTCTTCGTTGTTTGCGCTGTTGAAAAGTCATTATTACAATTATTTGACATCAATTTTAGGGTTTTCGTGTTGTGATAGATTCTTAGTCGTTTGAAATATTTTCTTTATCGAAATGTTCTGGAATAATAGAATTTTTTCTACACTAGTTTGGTATTGAATCGCTTTATTCAATCATAGTGTTATCCCATAATGTATTTATTTAGCTCGCAATGATCTAGATTACCTTTTTGCAGGAACAGTCCAGTTTGGTTGATTGATTTATTTATTCATTCATTAATCATCATATTTGTTAATTAAATATTTTTTAAATGTCTTGCTGTTTTGTTATAATTTGTTTTTGTTTTTGTTTTGTTTTTTTTTTGGGGGGGGGGGGGGGGGGGGGGTTCAGAGTGTTAGCCATGTCAGTCCACGGCCTTTCTTTTTTTTCTTCCTCTCCCGCTTTACTCCTCTGTCCAGCTGCCTATCTGTCTTTCTGTTTCTGTCTGTCTCTGTCTCTCCCCTCTCCTTCTCCTATTGCCTAGCACTGTAACGTGGTTTTGTATAACATACACTTGTCATCGAATACAACATTTTACCTTTTGAATAGCAAAACATCAAACAATTCAAAGGATAAAAGTGCTCTAGAATGAGAATCTGGCTCTCCGGACACGGGAAACGAATGCGAACAAGTTCTCTGATGGAGTGCAGGAAACAAACCACGTGAAAACTTTTAGCGAACCTCTATCACCACTGCCATGAGGCCTATATATCTTTCATCTTTCTCATAAAACTTAAAAAATTCACCACATAAGTAACTTTAAAAGCCTTGTTAGCATAACTAAACCCGATTGCCATTTTTAGACATAAAAAGAAAAAGAAAAAGTCTATAGTTAACTTCACATCCAAAATTTACCAGAAAATAGTTACTATGAATGGTGCCCGGTGCCATTCCTCATGGCAGTGGTGATAGAGGTTCGCTAAAAGTTTTCACGTGGTTTGTTTCCTGCACTCCATCAGAGAACTTGTTCGCATTCGTTTCCCGTGTCCGGAGAGCCAGATTCTCATTCTAGAGCACTTTTATCCTTTGAATTGTTTGATGTTTTGCTATTCAAAAGGTAAAATGTTGTATTCGATGACAAGTGTATGTTATACAAAACCACGTTACAGTGCTAGGCAATAGGAGAAGGAGAGGGGAGAGACAGAGACAGACAGAAACAGAAAGACAGATAGGCAGCTGGACAGAGGAGTAAAGCGGGAGAGGAAGAAAAAAAAGAAAGGCCGTGGACTGACATGGCTAACACCCTGGAACAC
>RQTK01000925.1:89493-138765 GCA_003991915.1 Elysia chlorotica
TATTTCCCTTTCTATCTCCACTATTCTTTTTCTGCCACCGCTCCAATCTCTCTATATCCCCCCCTCCCTCTCTCTCTCTCTCTCTCTCTCTCTCTCTCAATATTTCTTTTTCGTCACCTCTTACAAATACTGTGTTTATGACTACTATTGTTGTGGTGGATCATTCGTGCCCCTCCGGAAATCTTAATACAACTGTATCAAGGAAGCCGTGAAATATTCCCTTATTTGGACCTCATTAAACTCGTGTCCAGCTGTTACACCAAGACTTGTATCGAGAGTAAATAATGATTATACTTTTTATGTGATCAGAAAGAAGGCCGGGCGACTGTCCAAGCTGAGAAACGATCGTTGAGGATTTTAGGATTTGGCATACGACAGAGTGTAAGTGGAAAGGACAAAGTAGGTGACACCCTGCAAATGTCACAATCTTGTGTTTCCACAGCCGTTATATTTAGACCTTCTCATTCCAGTTTGCCATGCACAATAATCACGATGCGTTTTCGTTAGGCTGTTTGGGAGGCGATGGCAACATAAGACAGCTAGAGAGAATAAGAACCGGGGGGAAGAGTGGGTACCGGTACAGGGAAATGGACTACACGGGCATAAGTTATGGATTGTTATGTTTTTTTTAAGGGGGAGGCGGGGATTGTTAGCTTGATTGGTCCATTGTTTGCGGAGAGAATGGGGGCTGCTTCTACCTGCTTGGCCTCTCTAGCGTTATGCTATGCTGTTACCTCCCTGTTACCGCCGGGGGATCAGGCAGGGATTTGCAATGTGGAGCGTACAATAGATTGAATGCATTTTCAGGTAGACTACTTTGTTAGAAGCAGTTGATTCATGTTAAGCTGAAACCATTTGGAATCATTTCTGAGAATAGCACGTGGACATTAAATATTCCTAGTGTGCGATCTAGTTTATTATGTAGATCTGTTATATATCCAGATTGGTGAATTTGTGTTGTTATGCACTTATACATTTGTTATAGATTACCTCATATTAAGAATGATGAAGGTGTCTGTTTTCATACATTTGTAGTCGGAAAGATAATGCTGATGAAAAAAGTTGGGACTTTCGAAATGGACTTAATATTGTTTATGGTCTCAACTTTTCTCATGGAGCCTATTGGATGATTATCCATCTTTATTTAAACGCTTTGCGTTCTCTTTGACGTGGCGCTTTTTACCTTGTCAGTTTCTTTAAATATCTGCCCCCTGTAGCCATACACTCTCCTCTTGATAATCACAATACGATTAAGTTATTAAAGCAATTTAAATGTAAATACCGCTCTTTCTTGACAATAATGGTTAGATTTTAGAATGTGAATTTTTTAAATAGATGAATATTATTTATGGCAAATAATATCTTAGTCAGACTCAAGAGACAGCTTACATCATTACACGGTGCGATTAAAAAAAAAGCTCATTTCTATAACACATAATGTATGGTTCACGTTTCCATACATCTCTTTACAAGTAAAATAGCAAGCTCCGGGCAGACCATGCACTACTACTAGTCATTACTCTATGAATCCGTTGCTTGTACCCAACACTATCCATGCAATGGTGTATCGAACGTGTACTGTCGAGGTGAACTAATCCTATGAAGTGAAGGGGAAATTTCCTGCAGTTGTAAGGTCTTCATTATATTTTCATGTTTTCAATGGACATCGTCTGGCTTTACCGGTAGGCTTACTTTCAACCTCTCTTTCTTTTCACTCTCTCTGTCTCTTTGTCTCTACGTCAGTATATCTCGTTGTTTCTCTCTTTCCCCTATGTCTTTCTGTCCCTCCCCCTTATCTTCACCCTCTCCCTCGCTTTGCGTTTTTCCGTCTTTATTTATGTCTCCGCCTTTGTGTCTATGCCTGGATTTTTTTTTTTTTTGGGGGGGGGGGGTGATCCTGGGATAGAGCATCGGCTTCCGACGCAAAAGGTCCGGGTTCGAGTCCTGGCGATTGCGCTCCCTACTGGTTAGGTCGGTGTTAGTATAATATGACCGGCTGAGACAGAAGTCATGGCATCCCCGCCCTGGCTCGTGTGTGGCAGCACATAAAATTGTCAGACGCTATTCTTGGGGCCCGTCCACAATATAGCCTATATAGTGCTGATGTTGGACGTTAAACCAACTCAACAACAACAACTGTCTTTGCCTGTCCGCCTGTCTGTATGACCCACTATCCTGGCTCTATGTGTGTCTCTCCTTAATGGTCTCTAGTCCTTAACTAGGTTGGCCATTATTAATTGTGCACGCGCGGCAGTCGTTGCTCCAATATTTTAAAGTGTCTGTATTTTGATCGACACCCGAGTTCATTACATGCAGGACATTGTATCATATAGGAGACTATTGCTTGTTCCATTCTGCTCACCCTGCAATTAAGTACATACTAATTAGTATAGCCCTGGCCACACCACTGTGTGTTTTTTAACCTGTACTAACTCCAGATATTCCAAAATCTGATAGGAAGATAGTTTTTAAGGCTAGCTTTTTGTAATCCTTATCCACGTATTACCCCCTCCACCCCTCCTCCCACCAGTATGACATACTTACGGATACGTAGAGTCCACAAACTCGCTCATGGGCTGTGCTGAGGTCAAATAATCTGTCTGCATTTCCTTGCGGTCGTCGTTTTCATAACAAGGCTACTTTTTCATCAAGATAACCACAGCTGAATGGAAAATGGAAAAGTATTACACGCCTTTTATGATTTGCGAACATGCCCTAAAACGGCTTTTCCGTAACTTAACAACACCGGTTTCTGTGGTGAATGGAAAGCTTTATCATTATGGCAAACCATAATTGATAAGAGAGCAATGCTTATGTTGTGCTGGATAGGAATCGATACTTGGTTCTTAGTTTTAACCGCCCACTGTGATGCAATAACCCCCTCCCCCCAAAACCCCGGTCGCCTCTTCTCTAACATGGCAGATCAATACGGACTCACGGGCTCTCGTATGCTTTTTGGGCGTTTATCACGCTGAATTTGATAATCAGAACTGCCAAACAGATCGAATTTGGCTTTTTAATTATTGTATACATAATAATTGTAATTGTATTTAAGGTCTTCAAATATAGCGGGCAGAGAGATAAAAGTAACAACCAGAATGGAGAAGTACATCGATTCGGAGGCTTACATAATCATTTATCTGGTTTTTCGTGTTTGAGCAGTAGCTACCTTAGCAAGTTATTGCATGCTCAGGGTCGAACTGCGTTGATGAAGCCTGAAAGGAAACAAATTCCTATCCTGAGGTTTAAACCATTGCTCTCTTGTTCGTTTGGTCAACTTGTCAGTTTTTTCCAAGGTTTTATAAGTTTTTTCCTCTTCTTCTTTTTCCGCCCCCCTTTTATTGTCTGTCTTACATGTATCAATAGCTTTTTTTATGATTATTACTACACCATTGTTGGTTTGTTATTTTACCTCTTGCTGCGCTTAAAAAACGCAACTTATTTTCTATATAATTATCGTTTGCGGTATTTCTTCGTCATCCCGACCCTCGCGTTGTATTTTCCCTGCCTCTCATTTTCCCATTTTGCCGCGTTCGTGCTTTCCAGAGATATATTCTACTATTCCTTCATCTCGCGGCAGTGTTAACACTTCGACTCTGGACAATAGCCAGTAGAATGGACCCGGTAGGCCACAAATCACTAAACAATGTATGACCCGGACCTGCACCTACCCTCGCCCTTATTTTGTTCCGTATTTGCTGGATTGTCTCTGTCGTTCTTTTGTTATTATTTCATGCGGTCGACGTTTTGATTATCCTCCATGCTTTTCTTTTCGCTTCCCTCCACTTCCCTCGCTTATCTTTCTTTTTTGTGAACGACGCTATCGAAGTTCTAAAGCATATTCCGTTTTTAACGCATTGCGTCTGGGATCGAAGCCGAGATTGACAATAAGGCGTCAGACGGGGTTACACAGCAGTTAGCGCGCCGGATTCTGGACCAGTTGTTCGGGATCAATCCGTATCGTAACTTTGTTTTACGCACTGATACCTAGATATTCCAACCCTTATTATATGGAATGCTCTGTTGGAAAGCTAAAACACGTAATCAAAGTACATTTTCTAATGATTATAATGGTTTGTTTATTATCGTCAATTCATTACATTTGTCATGTCAATTTGTGTGTGTGATCCTCTCACCCCTCCCCTACCTCTACATTCTTTTCAAATTTCTGCCGAAACTTTACATGTCTCTTTAGTTTTAGGGGATCTTGCAATAATTAAATAACAGAAGATAAATTAAAAATAGTGACCCAAACTGTTCTGTGCAAATCCTTTAAGACTTACCATTGTTGTCGAGTAGATCGAACTTTTGTATGTTGGACAAGAAGCATTGGGAAGGACTGTGGTATCCCGCCCCGTCTCGTGTGTGACAGCACATGCAATTGTCAGACGTCCACAATATAACCTATATAGTGTTGATGTTGACGTTAAACCAACCCAACTACAGCTCGCCCCACACGCTTGTTCCGTTTGTCTGAACGGCGATTCATGTAGAAAAATTGTTATTTCAATGAAGTTCGTTTTTGGCTCTCAAGAACTTTAGACTTTATGTTCGCATTTTAATTATTCTCTGACACAATTCTCAAAAGCCACAATTAGACCTTCATGGTTTAAATTTACTTAGCAGATAATGTGGAAAGTAAGTAACTTTAAAATCCTATGCGACATGTCTATTACCTGACCCTGTTATTTGGTCTGTGGAATTAATCAATGGCGCCACTTCCATATCAAATGGTGTCTTGTCTCGAGGCATCAATTCAGCCTAAAAATCTCGAGAAATGATTGAGAGAGGAATTAAATATGATCAGGAGGGGAAGCATTGTAATCTGTAAAATCTGTTTTCGTTTTATACCCAAAGCCGTCTTTAAAATGCCTGGATCTATGCATAAGTATTGTGTTTATTGCATTTTATTTTTCTTTCTTCTCATCTACGTGCATTTTGAAAAAGAAACGAATTTTCTATTAGTGTGTTTTCAATGCTTTAAGTTTAAGAGGCTTAAAAAAAGATGGTTTCGATTTAAAAAAAAAAAAAAAAAAGATCACTCTGTCGTCTGATATCAGGCGTGACGCTCGCTGGCGGCAGGTGATGTTTTGAAAAATGAAATGTCAAGGCCAATTGTCTTCCTGTCTTAAATAGAAATTTTAAGAAGTTGCAGTGCAGTTTTCTTTTCCGTTTCTTTCATTCTGCACATTCCTTTGATATTCATATTTGTGTAGCAAGCGCTTGATGCTAAACATTGAGAACACAATACGTTCTTCGTTGTTTCGATGAACTGACATCGTTTAGTAGTCGGTGGGAGCATGGCAGTTTTGTTCCGAAAGCAAGGTACAATCGATTCCCATTATACAATGAAATACCAACAATCACAAACCCTTTTCATTTTTTAATATGTAATCAGCAATAACTTTAATACTGTTGATGTTAGAGAAAACAGAATACTGTATTGATTTTGTTTGTTTTACCGATGGGATGGCCACAGGGATTAAAGCAACATATCTCACACAAGGAGAACTTTAATGGTCTTGTAGATTCAGCTCATTCGAGCTTCATAACAGCTCTGTTAGACGTATGCCTTTCTAAACTGTATAATTGCGGTAACGCCTTTCAACACGTAAACAAAACCTTTTTATTTATTTTTATAGAAAAGCGACGTAACAGGGAAAACATCCACGAAGGTTTAAATTCATTCGAGCATGACAGTAGTAACTTGGTACTACAACCTGTTACATTTCGCCCTTCTTACGGATCCCTCGGTATCCACAACCTTTCTATTTGATTCCACAAAAATTAATAGACTTGAACGAGTCGCGACTGCTGAGTGGATTTAACTCCGAATCCACGTTTGTGAGAGACTGAGATGTAAACAACATCAATAGTTTCGGTTGGTTTGACGTCACTGATTACCCATGGGTTTTTTTTAGATATTAGGAAATAGAAATAGTAAAAATTTTCACAGTGGGCATACAATTGGTCTCAAGGATCTCATATCCCTGTCTGTATGTTCTTTCCGCCCCCCCCCTCCTTTCCTTTGTTTTTTCTCTCTCTCTCTCTCAATCTCTCTCTCTCTCTCTCTCTCTCTCTCTCTCTCTCTCTCTCTTTGATTCTTTCACGTGTGTGCTACACCCATTATAATCTCCTCGAGTATCCTTTGGGCCTGTAAAGCGCGTAGTTTTTCCCCCGTCCTGTGCCCACCTGGTTGTCTCACCCTCTCCAACGTCCTGCTATCGCGCGGCGGGCCTCTAAAAGCATTCCTAGGTGCGTGACACTGCTCTTGGTAGAGCTCTAGAGAAACTAGCGGGTGCCAAACAAAAAAAGAGGAAAACAATAGGAATAAAAATAAAACGTTCAAACTTCACTAATAGCAATAACATCTAGAAAGACATAAAAATAGCGAGACTTAAAATGAAAGAAAGAGTAGATATCTCAAAACGGCAGTAAATTCTGTTTTACGGCACCATAGTTAGCCCTTTAAGAAAAAAATATTCCACGTGGCCAAGTTCACAGGTCTAAGTCCTATCTCATTCTAGTTTGAAACACACATAGACAATTTGGAATTTTTGTTTCATCTTTCGTAAAGGATTAAATTTCAACTGTTGAATAAACATTTTTACCAACGGACCAATTTTGATAAACCCATGAGAACATTGCTTTCAAAAAGTACCTTCGCGAATGTTCCATTGTGCCCATGGTCTTGGGATCCGTCCACAATATAGCCTATATAGTGCTGCTGTTGGACGTTAAACCAACCCAACCAACCAACCAACCAACCATTTTGCCCATGACTTGATTAATGTTCTGCCACATGCAGGCTTGGCGTTGAACTTGCCATGGCAACGGGCGGCGGGTGTGAAACGCGTCTGTGCATCATCACAGTGTGTGGCAGCGGGAGTCGCCAGCCCAATCACTGACAAGCCTGCTGTACTTACTATCTTGAAAAATTGATTACGTTTTCCAGATGGTCTCGCTGTTTAATTTTTTTTTAATGTACTTGTTTAAAAAAAAAATAGATAAACGTTAAAACTACGTAGAATTCGAATGGGCTTGTACTTAGCATGAACATCCATTTTTTTTTAACGTTTCTATGAAATAAAATTAAAACCAATCGGCACATTTTACCCCCTAAGTTAGAAAAGTACCTATTCATACACCAAACACCCTTAACAAGAACTGGAAACGTTCGACCTTTAAGCGTGGCTATATTGAACCGGTCAAACAGCTAATTGATTTCCAAGCCTCTGATCTGCAGGCACAAACGATTTGATGTGAGGAGAGAAAGAAACCAACAATAAAGGGTTTATTCACAGTGACAGGATAGCGGTTTTCACATAGCCCCAGCGCGGAAATCAGTTCATACGTATACTTTATTCCCTTTCTTTTTAAGCGAATAAACTATGTATGAACTTCAAATGTTTTTCATATTTCAAAGATTCAAAGGTTAGGTCTCTTAGAGTTGTAACAAAACAGAAAATTGCCCTGTAACACTCTATTAGAGAACCTGTTAATTAAATGCTCCTTACCGAAGTGAAGTATTTTGCGTTGACTTGAGAACGTCTTTGGACATGTCTATTACCTGACCCTGTTATTTGGTCTGTGGAATTAATCAATGGCGCCACTTCCATATCAAATGGTGTCTTGTCTCGAGGCATCAATTCAGCCTAAAAATCTCGAGAAATGATTGAGAGAGGAATTAAATATGATCAGGAGGGGAAGCATTGTAATCTGTAAAATCTGTTTTCGTTTTATACCCAAAGCCGTCTTTAAAATGCCTGGATCTATGCATAAGTATTGTGTTTATTGCATTTTATTTTTCTTTACCTCTCTCTCTCAATTGCGTATTTTCGTTTACTAGATGTACCTCGGTTTATGGACGCAATTAATTTTGATAGGTATGCGTTAACCAAAATTTGTGCTGTATATCAGTTTTGTTTCTTTATCTCTTTACGGAAAAGCCTGGGATTTATGAACTTATTCCTTCATGTATCGTTGGTCTCTTTTCCTTTAGCGTGAAGTGTAAATCGACCCAAATCTGTTGTATCCTTTTTGTAAAATTTGTTTTGTTCTCCTTACGCACAAAGGCTTCAATCCTGTATGTGTCAATACATTCAAAATTCTTTTAAAAAAAAACTGCAGATTTTGTTTTTAAATATATACGTTTACTTCTATTGATTTTTTAAACTTAAAATCAGATTATGTTTTTTTTTTGTTTGTATATCTAATTGTGGATCGGCATGACTATTTCACAGGCAACGTTTGTGAGGCAGCGCGTGTCGAAGCCATTAGTTTAAACCACTTATTATTGCTATGGACTGTTGAACCTCTTGGTAAATCAACACGCGGAACTTCGCATGCAGTGTGTAATGGGTTAAAACTCATGCGTCTCCCTAATGTCGTTGTTTTGGACCACCATTTCTTTTTGTGATGTAATGTGTAACATGATTTGAATAGCATTGTGCACGTAATCAACATACTTGGTACCGGTAATTAATGTTGTGTGATCGCAGAATGTACCAGTAAGGCTTGGAGTTTAATGCTCTTTCAGCGTCATTTGTTTTCTATATATTTTTTGAATTCTGTTTTTAGTGTATTTTCCTTTAAGATGTCATCAAAAGATGATTAGCTCAAAACGGTGGTTGTTGTGGTGATTAAGACTTTACCCATGTTTCCTTTAAAAGACAGTGAAATTAGATTTAAAGTAAGTGTTTGTTATCTTGTCCCTGGTACTACTTTGTATTACAATCTGCTATATTTAATTATTATCAGCTCTTCAGCAACAACTAAAGCTTGAGATAAAAGAGCATTGATTATTGACAGCTTGATTCGTAGTCGAGGATAAATCAAAGACTATGACTTTATTTAGACCATACGCGAGGCGCGGCATTTCTGTGACCTGAGCTGAAAACTGTGGCTATTCTATCGATAAACTCAGTGAATCCGACACATAAGGCGACAGTTTATCTGTGTCCTGTATTTCAAACGTGTACATAACTCAAGAATTTCAAAATGACTCTGTTCAAACGACTGGATTACGGCGTTACATGTTTTGCGAGGGACATTTTTTGATTCACTGGTGGTTTTCATGAACAATCTCAAACTCGTTGCATAGACGATTGGCCCTGGTGTATTTGAAACCTCTTAGAAATTATTACTGCACTGAAAGTGCCCCCCGTAGCGCCCAAGCCGTAGTATCCCTCAGTGTATAGCCATTGTCAGAGGAGAGCGGGAGGTCAGTCGCCGCTGCCGCAGGACACTCGATGACCGTGGGCGCCTGGCTGCTCATGGGTGTCACCTGCTCAAAGTCGCTCACACCAGGTAATGCACGTTAGCAGAAAGAATAAATGGAATTCAGCGGGTTTTAAGGAGCGAAAGGGAAACAAACTTGTAAACAAAGTAAACAATAAGTAACAAAAAATCAGAACAAAGTACCCCCCCCCCCCCCCCCCCAAACCTCTAAAAAAAATTAACTGTATGAAATATAATTAAAAAAGCAAAAAGAAAGGGATAATTATATACAGACATACAGATAGACAGGCAGGCGGGCCGACTGAGACAGACAGACAAACAGGCAATTAGACAGACAGACTGACAGGCAAACGCAACATACGATTGAACAGACATACATACCTAGGACGTTTGGTGAAAATAGACTATTTGAAACCAGTGTCCAACCACTGCATGCTCATGGCGCTTTTTCTATTGTTTTACAGACATATCATATCATCTCTCGTTTGCAGAGGAACATGGAAACAATTTCTCATAATCGTAAAATTCTTTACCATTTGAACATTCTGCAAGACACGTACTGTAAATTATAATCTAAAACGTGACACTCTTATGGTACGTAATTATATTGGCACACGAAATGACACTGCTTTGAAGATATTGAACTAAGTCAGCTGAAGCAATTTTTCCACTGAGGCTTTAAGTATTTTTAAGCACGAAATAAAACGATATGAAAATTGAATTCATATTCGATTTTTTGACTCATTGTTAAACGAATGTGATCCTTTTGGAGATTGTTAATTCAGTGTGTAGATTGTGCAGATTTTAGCTCGGATACTGTTGAGCCCGTGATGCTCCCTGCTGGTTAGGAGTTAGGACGGTGACGGTATAATGTGAAGACAAGAGTGCTTGTACCTTCGCTTTGTCTCTATGTGTGAGAAGTAACATTGTCAGACACCAAATAACTTGTTCGCCGACGATTGAAACCAACAAACCATTGTTGGCGTATGTAAAAAAATATTCCATCTGCGTGTGTGCATCCTTTTGAGATGTAAAATGAATGTAGATTTCTATCATTACTATTTCAATATCGCATGTTTTTGTGTTCAGCTCTCAGGACCAAGTGACGAGTGCATACGACATAGACTCACGAGATGATCCATATGATCTTTTCTAGATTTAGTTTTTTCTAATTGTCTGCTTTGTTCTCTGTGTGTTTCAGATTTTAAAGAAAATGGTTTTAATCGCCAGGACCAGAGGACACCCCGAACATTCCTTGACCCCATCTCAGGTAGGTGCCCAAATACGAACTGACTTCCATTTATTTTATACTTTGTGCGTATTTCTTCACGCAAGTCGAACCAACCACTCACTGCCTTCGCCAGTTAAAACTCAAGTGTCGGTTCGTCAATACATTTTCTTCCTTTGGTGTCTTCCATCTCTCCCACCAGTCCTCCCGCCCTATCCTCTCTTCCCAGTCTATCTATCCAACTCTTCGTCTTCTCTGTCTCTTCTTCCCAGTCTTATTTGTCTATCTTCTCTCCCTAGTTTATCGATCTCCTCTCTCTATTCTACTTTTCCAACTATTCCTCCCCCTTCATTTATATCTCCCCTCCCTAGTCTATCTATCCAACTTTTCCTCCTCCCTGTCTATCTTCTTTCCCTAGTCTTGTTATCCAACTCTTCCTCCTCTCTGTCGATCTCCTCTCCCTAGTCTATCTAACCAACTTTTCCTCATCTCTGTCTATCTCCTCTCCCTAGGCTGTCTATCCAACGCTTCCTCCTGTCTTTCTACCTCCTCTCTCTAGTCTCTCTATCCAACTTTTCCTCCTCTCTCTCTATCTCCTCTCCCTAGGCTCTCTATCCAACTCTTTCTCCCCTCTGTCTATCTCCTATCCTGTGTCTATCTATCCAACTTTACTTTTATATGTCTTTTATCTTCTGTCCCCCTCCCTTTGTCTCTACTTTAACCTTCCTGTTTTCGGTATCGGGCGGCACTTGGCCTGTATCAGGTAAGTCCTTTATCTCCGACCCTCCAGCTTTAAATTCTCCCTTTTAGTCTCCTTCTCAGCCCATCTAAAGTTAATGTCGAACACCCTCTGTGTTTCTAAGAGAATCTGTCTTGATCGCTCATATTAATACTCTTCTTACCAAAATGTGCATATTTTAATAGTAGCATCTACATATTTTAAAAGTGGTCTATATTGTATACTTTCCGATACTAAATTGCATGCATGCTTTAACTCTCTTATCTTTTATTGTGAACATTATGTAGATGTTGCAAAGTGAATGTTTACATCTACCATTGTTATTGGCATATTGCATGACCGTGTGCTCCCCACTTTGCTAGGAGTGTTCTCACGACATAAACTCACTGTGTGATGATCCCTATGACCTTTTCTTGATTTTATGACATGCGTGTCTGTGGGCCTTCTTTGCTCCTCCGTCAAACTTTTAACATTTTTTACTCATATCGTTATTTCCTTTCACTTCTTTTGTAAAGCACTTTTTTGTTCAATTGTATAATGTCCCTGTACTGAAGTAGAAATAGATATAGAAAATAATAGGCAAGATAACTGAGTTAAGACGGGGGCCTGATATGCTGTTTTAATACTTGTCAAATAGACTTTGTCCCTAGTTAAATAATACAGTAATTTTTTTAGGTGTTTTGAAAAAAAAAAGCGTTACTGTTAACTCCATGAGCCACATAGTATTCATGTAGTATCAAGATGACAATAATAATTGTGATAGTGTATTCAAAATAATTTATGGATAAACGATACGATTAAATTATTATTATTATTATTATTATTATTATTATTATTATTATTATTATTATTATTATTATCATTGTTTAATCAAACATGTATTTACACCTTGCTTTGATATAACACTACTTCAAAATTACTGAAGCCGTAATAACATTTCTGTTTTTGTATTTTTTCTAAAATTTACATACGCGGGAAGTCACTGTTATCTGTAAATCGAAGAACGTGCTTATGGCTCATTTTTCGTGCACCTTTTTTTTTTTTTTTTTTTTAATAATTGACAATTAACTTGATTAATCGCTAAAATCAGTGAACTGGGTGCTCTGTGAATGGCATCCACAGATACCAGGGTCTCCCTTTGTTTCACAGTGTACTGCTTAATTATTATAAGCACCTCGGTACGAGAAACCAGAAAGCTCGATATAAGATTATTTATAGCTTAGTTCACACAATATAGTAACAATAGAAAATATAGTGGTTAAAAATTGGAGGAAATAAGAAACAAATTAACACCAATCAGTTATGCTAGATTGTTTTTTTTTTTAAAGAACCGTGCAACATCCCTGTGTTCAAACTAGGTTTTATCCTCTTTATTCCACGCGGCTTGTTGAGTGAAGGGCAGCGGTGAAACATCCGGTGTGGGTGTGTGTGTGTGTTTGGATATCAGAAAAAACTTTACGCGTATTGGAAACTGATATCCTTAGTTCGAAGGTGTAAGTTAATGACAGGACACATCTAGTTCTGATGTCGGTGATTTTTTTTTACGCTGATAATTCATTCGGGCACATTTTTGACGTTAAAGTGCGGTAAAAAAACAATTGATCCATCCTCTCCTATTTTCGCATGAACTCGTGCAATATAGGATCTCAAACACTTTTGGGACACAAGACAAACATTTTGAAGGTTACCAAAGCACAAGTGTATACACTTTGTTTTGGTGCACACAAAAATGGTCATATGCTCCAAGAAAAACAGAATTAAACTTCAAACAATTTCTTTTTATTATTTTATTTTTTACGTTGTTGAGCATGGTCTAAAGTACCTTCATACAAAAGTTTACCACAATCGAATGGGCGGAACATACTTAAAATTACGAGATTTGAAATTTCAAGTTTTTTCACGAAAGCTACACGGAGCACCATACTTGGTATCGCCTAGACCTTGCAACACCATATTTCGTATATGTAGATTTTAGAACTCATGAACATTCAGTATTACAGTACTCAAAACATGAAAGGAAACGTTTACCTATTATTACAATATTGGTAGCAAGCTTCATTCAAAATTTCACATTAAAGGCAATGGAGCTGGACTTCTCTCATCAAAGCTCTTTGTCATTGACATGTCCTTTCTCAAATTTCATGAGGTGTAGCTTACAGCCTAAAACTATCTATGGGGAATATATACAAATGAATTTTGATAGCAACAATCTCTGTATTGAATTCTCAAAATTAGTTCGTATGAAATTGGAAAAAAAACAACAACATTGGAATAGCCCAGAGGATTATCTACCCATGTACCTGTAATATTTAATTCTTAAATTTATTTTTAGAAAATGGCGTTTTAAAAAATAGTGCACTAAATGACTTTTGACCTCTCAAAAACATGTTTAGCCACAATTAAGGCGACATGTAACCAGTTCGTCAGCTCCACGCACTGCCTCTACCGCTGGACTTCATCTATCTATATCTAGAATCTAGGCTTACTTAAGCTGTCTAAATCTAAAATCTTGGCTCACTTGAACAGTCTGTCTAGATTTACAATCTAGGCTTAACTAATGAAATGGGTTTTATAGATCTAGATTCTAGATCTAATATAAAATTCAGCAACTTCATTTTGTCATTGCTACCAGTTCCATCGCACAACCACCGGCGGCGCATTGGCTCTTGCGTTGGTCTTCAGATCAGGTGGTGCGCGGATCCAATCTCCGCACCGACAGATTTTTTTGATCCGATTTTCGTTCCCTGTAACTGGTTGGGTCGGTATCAGTATAATGTAACTGGCTGATATAGGAGTCATGGTATCCCCACCCTGTCTCATGTGTGGCAGCACATTAAATTGTCAGACGTAAGCCTTGGGGCCAGTCGTCGTATTGGACTCCCTAGAGGAATCTAGGAGAAATTAATCAAATCATGTGCTTCAAGGGGTCCATCATTGGCAGCAGTAGTAGCGTAGCTGTCTAGATATAATTCTTGTATTATAAGGAGGAATATATATATATTCATTCAGAATATATAAGGAAAAAAAAAGAAAAGAGAGAAAAAGAAACCAAAAATAAAAATAAAAATTTGTTTTAAAGGAGGAATATATAAAGAGAAAAAAAAGAAAGAAGAAAAATAGAGAGAGAAAGGAAGAAATTAAAAAAAAAAGAAGAGAAAACATAATTTCATTTAATAAAAAAAGGAGGAAGCAAAAATATATTAACTGATGGCAAGGGGTCTAAAAGTCCCCTTTAAAAAAGAACCGGTTTAAATGCAATTACACTGTATTCAACCTGTTTGTAAGTTTTCTATAGATGTAATAGATGGTTCGTGATTTTTAAAGAAAATGGTGCGCATTGAAGAAATAATTATGCTCTTAATGGCCTTTGGCCTCTCAAGAACCATATCCCTCCACACTTACGGGGGTAGTCTTTTAATAATTATGTTATAGCTGAGCTGGTGACAAACACAAACATTTGAAGAAGTGTTTAAATTACTTGTATTAAAAAATTACATCCCTAGAACTAGAAACGGATAAATACGGGTTTTCAAGAAAATATATCGATCTTTTGCTTTGTATTAAACCAAGCCTCCTGCGACCTTGCCACCTAACCCTAGCTTTCTGTGAGCTTTCTATGAGCTTTCTACGAGCCTTGTGATAGAGTTGTCTATAGATGTATTAGATGTGTCGTGATTTGCTAAGGACATTGTGCGTTTAAAAAAATTGCACTTGATGACCTTTGACACGTTCCGCCACATTTAGTATGTTATTATTTTTAGTTTTAACAACATGAAAACGCCAAAAAAAAAAAAAAGAGAAAAGCAATTGGTTGTAGGTTAGGCCTATTTTTTTCGCTTTTTTCCTGAAAGTGTATTAAAGAATATAAAGAACATTTTGAGCTTATTGTGAAACTGTTTCTCTTCTGACAGCTGTCTCTATTGCAGCAAAGCAGAGTATACTGTTTGAAAGGCAGGTGCAATCAAAACAGGGAATGAAGAGTGCAAGCTATGACATGGATGGCATTGCGTCTAGAAACTGTCAATCACACAGTAAAAATGTCAGCTTTCGAAGATCGGTGACTGTCTGCAACAAATGGAGAGAATTTGGAACAAAAATTGATCTGTCCAAAGCACTCGAAATAGATACAAATTAGGCATGCTTCTCAATGAAAGGGGACACTTTTTTTCTTTTTTTAAGCAACGAATCGCCTAACCAGAAGCTCACTGCTCTATAAGATAATCTCGCCAGCAAGCGCCCCAAGAACAACCTTTACCGATGAATGAGTGGCATTATAGTTTTTGCAAATGTATATAAGGATTAAAACACGCTTGCCTTTTTGCACCATTTGAACATAATCATTGAAAAGGCATTTCCTTATGTGGAGTTGAATCAGCAGAACGCTTTTACATAATTATTTAAGGACATTTGTAAATTCGGATGCCCAGTTAGTCGCTCTGATGATTGTTTGCAACAGTATTGGAGTTTGAGTTTGTTCATAGGCTCTTAAACAACATACTTTTTAAGGTATGTACTAAAAAATCTGGTACAAATCTTTACCTAGACCTAATCTGACGATTTAAAAAAAAAATTCTGGTCAATTAAAAAAAAAAACACAGAAAAAAACAACGAAATAACTTTGAACCCTTACTTTTCCTAAAGGGAATAATAATTGCCATCGACGGCCGTCGGCATCATTATACTGGTTTACGCAAACGTTATTTTCACGTGCGTTCCACGTGTTGCTCCGCCCCCAATACCAACCTAGCTGGAGTCCATCATTTATTCAACTCAATGGTCGTTTGCGTGAGGCTGCCGCGCAGTTTTAAGGCGTCACGGCGAGTTTAACTTGGTGGCCAGGAGTTGAGTTAGAACAAAAGTCATTTTACCGGTCCTCTGTTAAGGGTGGGCATTAGCCGAGGGTATCGCCGCTTTCCTATGTTGTCGCCCGGAAGAATAAGTCCATGAGGGTGAGGGAGACGAACATCAAAACTGGTGCCTTAGCAACTGTTGCAAAAGCACCGATGCTTCGGAGTTTTACAACAGTAAGCTCATTAATAAGGAATTAACAATGAAGTTAACTGCGTCGTTTGTTGCTCCCTTCATGAACATTTTCGGAAATTTATAAATCTTCACAGCAAAACAGAAACAATACGCGTCTGCCTAAAGCCTTTTTTTTGCGGTGGTTGACTGCGGAATTGTGATACTGGTGTCCGAAAAAAGGGGTTTGGCAGTGGATATGGTTAGGTCTATTATTTTCCATTTCTTTTCCTTGTTGCTTTTGTTTTTTAAATTTTGAACATTAATGCTTTCAGTAAGAAGAATCTCTAATGTTTTCGTACTACTTTTTGACGAAGTGTAAAAAAAAAAATTAACTAGTGCAATAGCCGTGTTGACGATTTGTTACTAGCATTGTCTGTTCGCAAGTATTTCTCTACCTGAGCAAATTTGCTGTGCGAAATTTGGGAATAGGCCTGGCCTATAGAGCACTCAGTCTTTCTGTATGCATGTCTCTCTCTCTCTCTCTCTCTCTCTCTCTCCCCCTCATCCCTTTCTAACTTATACCTTATGAGTTCGCATGTATACTGGTCCACGGTTCAGTCGATTCCCTCCCCTCTCTTCTAGAAGACACGGAAAGCTGCCAATAGAACGTGCGCATTCACCATGAAATCAACTGAGCCTCTCCATGGCACCCGATCACGGCAGATCGTGGGAGGGGCATACGCTCAGCTATTGTCATTGATTTCCTCTCACAGTTCAGTTATCGAGCATGTTTTTTTCATTCAATGGGTTGACTTTGTCTGGTGGCTTCTTGACTTCAACCTTGGATATCTTGACGATCACTCAATCACTCTAAACCCACTCTGCCTCATGCTTAAATCTGATCTCTAGTCTTTTGCTGTTTGGAAACGTAATTCGATCCTGCTACTAAAGGTTTCGGTTTTTAAGGTTATCACCTGAGTACTTTCAAAACTTGCTGTGCGATCAAGGCCAAGCGTTTCTCCAGTGATTCCGTCAATACGCTCATTAGCTCCTGTGGTTAAATCAATGCATTCTCTTGAGACTTTGTAGAAGCATGTCTCGATGATACCCTGCTTTTTGAAGATATGTGTTTTTCAATTTTTGTTTCCAGACGTGGCTTTTCGAAGAGACACGGTTTCAGTCTCAACTGTAGAGGTCATTAGATTAAGTCGGTGAGGCGTCTCCATGAAAAGTTAATGCCGGTCGTACCGGCTGACCCCGTGGTCTTCTTGTCACGGACGGCACTGGATGCCGAGGAAAGGGTATATGGTATGAGATATAAAGTTAGGCGGGTTAAGGAGCAAGTGAGGGAGGGAGAAAAGATAGATAGATAGATAGATAGATAGATAGATAGATAGATAGATAGTTAGATAGATAGATATAAAGAAAGATAGGGAGAGAGACGGAGAGAGAGAGAGAGAGAGAGAGAGAAAGAGAGAGAGAGAGAGAGAGAGAGAGAGAGAGAGAGAGAGAGAGAGAGAGAGAGAGAGAGAGAGAGAGAGTGTGTGTGTGTGTTTCTAAAAAAGCGTTAGTGTGGAGTGATCAAGGCTAAAAAGTAGCTAAAGAAATAAGGAACTGGCGTAAATCTAGATCTAGGATTGGATGATCTAACACTAACACCAGCAGAGGTGGGGTTGACGCCCGATGTGTTTCTAACCTATACATCTTTGATGACAAAAGGGAGAGACAGGTAACTATCAAGCTCACAAGATGTGGCCACAGCCATTGAGGCTTTCTTTTTTCCACCATTCCACTAATCCAAGAGACTTAGAGAAACGGGAAACCAACGCAATTTAGAGCCTCTCTTTGCACCCGTATGGTACATAGAGAAACAAAAGGAACTAAAATGAGCTGGAGGTACAGCCATTTAAATTAATTGCAAATTTTTTTTTAAATCTTGCGGCAAAAGAATTATTTTCCATGATTTTTCATATAACTCCCGATCCATCTGCCTAGTTATCGAATAACATTAAAACAAATTGCATGAAAAACAAAAGGAACTAAAATGAGCTGGAGGATTGATAGGATTGTAGAACTATGTCAGCAAGGCCATTTCTTTTCTAACGTGTTTCTAGCTGTATCGTCGCGCTCCCCACCTCATACCAATGTTGTATCCTTTACTATACTTTGCTTCTTCTGTTATCCTCTCAGTGTATCTCACATATCATTTTACCTTTCTCTTCTTTGTTAGGTTTCTTTAAACTTTAAAATGAAAAAGACTGTGTTGATCTCGCCGCGATTATTTTCATAATAACAATGCAAGATAATATGTACACTTTCAATTCCATTTTCTCGATATATATTTCCTTAAAAATTCGCTCTGATTTTTTCCAACGCCCCTGTTCATTTTCGGTTTAAGACACAATCATTTCCGTTGAGATGAATGGCAATCAGTATAATGGTACGGATCTACAATATAATAAGTGGGTGAAACATAATTGTGCCGCCAAGCTTTATTGGTTGATCTCCCTGTGTAACAAAAAATACTTTTTACCCAAACACACTCGCAGACACAACCACGCACACACGCATACACACTCGATGTATTGAACAGCACCTTTACTAGACCAACATCAATAAAAGTCTTCAGTGATGTCACCCCCTTTATGAAAACAAAAACCCTTTCGTCAAATATAAAAAAGAAGCATAAAGTAAGACACGTATGCAATAGGTGTGTGTGTGTGTTGTTTGTGTTTATGGGCTTGAAGCGTTGGAGCGAATTATTCTTTTTTTACAACATTAATTGACGCCAACAAAATTACGAATCTTTTTGTCACTTTTAAATTTACTTAAGCGTGTTGAATTAAAAAAATTTAGTCTGATCATCAGCCCAAGTTCCACCATTGCTGAAGAGGCATTGTTCATGGAATTATTTCCATTATTATTTAAGTTCCCTCCTCAATTGCCTTTGAGTTAAAATTGCTTATTGGTTTCCAAATATTTTACTTTCGTTAATTGCATATCGCTCCATAATACCCATAACATTGTGATCACTACGATATACATGAATAAGACTTAAAGAATATCATTTATTTTCTTTAAATTATTTATTTTTGAATACCCAACAGCAAAGATTTATATAAATAAAAGAAGAAAGAAACAAACTGTGTTACCTTTGCTATTTTTTCCAAGTTCTTAAAGACAGGAGATATCAGTCATGTTATGTGCATGCATTTATCAGAGTACAAAAAAGGTGTCGAGGGTTACTAAACTCACTTGACAAGTAAAGGTTAGCTGTACTATCATTATTCCTAAAACCGTACATTTTTCCATAAAATTACTTATGACATTTTGACATTTCCGCTGATATAAGTGATGCTCCTGCACAGCATCATGTTAGAACTGCATCCCCCTAGTTTTACGAGGGGTGTTCACTATGTTCTAAATGTAAGTGTGCCAAATTTTAAGTCTCTGGGTTTATTCCTTCATTGTCATGCTAAGAACATAGTGAACACCCCTCGTAAAACTAGGGGGATGCAGTTCTAACATGATGCTGTGCAGGAGCATCACTTATATCAGCGGAAATGTCAAAATGTCATAAGTAATTTTATGGAAAAATGTACGGTTTTAGGAATAATGATAGTACAGCTAACCTTTACTTGTCAAGTGAGTTTAGTAACCCTCGACACCTTTTTTGTACTCTGATAAATGCATGCACATAACATGACTGATATCTCCTGTCTTTAAGAACTTGGAAAAAATAGCAAAGGTAACACAGTTTGTTTCTTTCTTCTTTTATTTATATAAATCTTTGCTGTTGGGTATTCAAAAATAAATAATTTAAAGAAAATAAATGATATTCTTTAAGTCTGCAGAAAAAAAATTCCGATTTTCCCCAAATTTTGCATGCCGTGTTCAACATAGATGATCTAGCTACCCACAAAATTTCTTTACTCTAGTACAACTGCTTCAAGGTCAAGCTAAGGACATAATGAACACCCCTCGTATGTGCCGCGATCTGTTTGAATGAAAGGTAACTGAGGCATGTCTTGTCATAACCATCTCGCTGGAGTAAGTGTCTCTTGTCACGGCAAAACAGTATTTTAGTCTCGCTCTATCAAATCTCTCCCATGCTCTGTTTCTATGGATTTTGTTCTAGATAAAAATAAGATTGATACGTTATTTCTTTTTTCGTTATATAAACAACTATATTAGCTTTACGAAGATATAAACAAAGAAACGATTAATTCAAATTTCTCCCGAATTCATACACCCAAACAAAAAGAGGAATGGTTGAGGGCCATTCGGTGATAATCACGAAATTCATTCTAAATGTAGTGTTGGTTCAACGATCTATCCCAAGGTCCGAACGACACCGTAAAAGAGAACATGTCCGGACAACAGCCTGGAAAGATGGTGATTAAAAATAAAATTATGTAGGAGCAAAAAGGAAAAATAGGATAAAAATAAAAACAAAACAAAAACAACAGAAAACCCCCAACCAACTAATCACCCCCCCCCACTAAAAACAACATAAGATAGTACCATTTAATCCAGCTTTTTTAAATTGAATTACTGAATTAGTGTCTTATTTTATAGTAATTCGAATCATGGTGTTTTACCTCTTAATCTAAAAAAAAATTAAAAAGAATTTTTTCCATGATTATTCATACAACGTACCATGTCGCATGTGATATTAACTCCCGACCCATCTGCCTAGTTATCGAATAACATTAAAAACAAATTGCATGATTATTATGTTTATAAAGAAGATAACCTAGACATCTAGATCGTAAACTAGGGAATCGTTTCAAATTAGGAAAACGTAATAAGAATGTTATATAACCATTTATTGCACGCCTTACCACAAATCCGAGCCGAAAACAAACAAAAACAACAAAAAACTTCGCTTTGTTAACGTTATCTAATGAGAGTGTTACGCTTTGCTTCAAGTGGGCTTCCTTCATCTCACATAATTGTCCAACACCTTAGGGGCTACACAGTAGGTAAGCATATAAATGCTGCGGGCGCAAAGGCGTCAATATTTACTGCGGAGGTAGTTGCCCTGTGCATGGCACTCGACACTGTCTCCACCTCAAGAAAAGAAAAAAGTTGTAATCGTCCCTGACTCGCCTTCTCTGCTGAAAGCGGTTGGAGAGGCAAACTTGAAAAATCCGAAAATTCTTAACATATTGACAAAAATCCACGAACTACAGAAAAATGGAAGAAATTGGTTCTCTGCTGGATTCGCAGCCATGTTGGAATTGAAGGAAATGAAATGACCGATGAGTTCGCCAAGATCGGCGCTGAACTTGAACCTAGTCAGGTGCAGATACCAGCTTCCGATACAAAACTAATTGTACAAGTGGAAAGCGCGATGGAACAATCTGACAAACAACAAATTACACTGTGTCCAACCACATTTAGATCACTGGGCAAGAGTATCTTAGCCTAGAAGACGAAACCAGGTGCTACTCGATCGAGTCTGACTTGGACATTCTCATTTTACACACACCTTCCTTCTGAGCAGTGAAGAGCTCCACTGTGTCAAACCTGCAACTGTCAATTATCCATAAGTCACATTCTGGTTGACAGTCCACCTTTTCACCGGGAGAGAAATCTGTACCTGGCTTCCTAGCCACAAGAGAGCATATTTACTTATTTTAGTCCTCAGCGCCTTCTTAGGTATCTGAAGGACATAATTGTGTTTAATACAGTTTAACCGTGATTATCCTACACATGACATATATCTTTTAAACCACTGTATATGCCCTTTACTTTCAGCCAATCTTTTTATGCACACTTTTTATGCTTTTACCACTCAGAGAGATTAGGAGTCACCGCTGCTATAATAAGAATGTATTATCTGTCTTAGAACAATTATAGCCGTTACCTTGCTGACGTGCCGTAAAAACTCACTCACTTGTGTGCGATTCCGGGTATCTCCGAATCCCGGGGTGTCCGTCAACCCCGTGCCAGATGCCGATGTCATGGGTGAGGGGTCAGAGCCGTTCCAGCCCAGCGCGGGGCGTTGGGCAGTAGCGGGTCAAGCTGGGGTGAACGCCACCCGTGCGCTGTAGATCCATAGCTCGGGCACTTGGCCTCGCTCCATCGTCTCCACTGGCACTTCTCGTCTGTCTCCTTAGTGTTTTAACGATCTAGACATCGATACCATTTGACGTAATTGTCTTCTAATTTGATTTTCTCAAGTCTCAATCTGAATGCTCCATCGTCCAAGTTGTTAGTTCCACGACTCTTTCCACGACTCTTAATATGTCAGCATGTCGCCATTAATTAATTTACTATTGTAGCTTTTTCGGCGTTTCAAAAGATTTGATGTATACAGATTTTGTATGATAGAACTAAGTGGTTATGGTATTTTTTTTTATTTCTCAGGGCTGGGAACTCTTTCCCATTTTATGAATTCGGTGCATTCTGAAAGTTTTAATTGATTGAAGAGTATTAAGGTGTTGCTAATTTAACTGCCTCCGTGTACGTGACATCTGTTATCTCTTTCCTTCCACTCTCTCTCTCTCTCTCTCTCTCTCTCTCTCTCTCTCTTTTCTGTCTCTCTGTCTCTTTCTCTCTTGCATAAACCACTGCTTATCGTAAATCTTTGAAAAAATTCTCTAGTTTAAAAAGTGTTGTTCTTAGTCAGACGCATTGATTCTGCCTGTACACAGTCATGTATTGCGCAAAATGATTGCCCTCCGTCCTATCGGTGTTTATTGTCCACTCTGCTGCTACAATCTTTACATTTATTTTTTTAAATTATCGCCTAAGTATCATTAGACCTCCTAGACATGGACTGCCCAGCCGTTCTTGAACTAATCTGCTTATCTTAGAGGAGCAGATCGAGGTAGAATAACAGATTTACAGCGTCAGTTTTCCAGCGGGCGTGTTAGGTGGATTTAAGACTGGACCTACATAGCAGAACTGGTGCAAGTTCGCACTGACGGTTTTGGCTTCGCTTCAATTAAGCTTTAACCCCTCTAAGACGGGAACAGTTGTATGGGCTGAGTAGTTTGCTTTGAAGAATATCCTTGCACAATGAATGATATTAGACCCGCTAATCTGTGAAGGGTTAATGAAGTAAATCCTGATCAAAGCAAAATCTCTTGGCTGTGTTTTCCTCGATGTTTAGTTGGAGAAGGAAACCAACTGCGAGGGCCGGTGGAAAATCAATGATTGCCCTGCACAGTCCACCTACTCTTCACTTGCGCTATGCATGACTGTGACAACGTCCTAGAAAGCTGGTGTGCTTTAAACATGTTTACGGCAGTCCAAGCCTGTTGCACCTGAGCTCTGCAGGCAGGACACAGCGCCCTGACCAGCTGGACCAGCTTGCAGCACGAGCTCCAGGCTCCAGGCTCGCGCCAGGTTCTGCAACAGGACTGTACATAGAACTGTCAAGGCTGGAATCTTGTTAGAGGACTGTGAGAGTTTTCAACGTGTTTATTTTCAAATTAAGACTAAGAGGCAGCTGTGTATTGGACTTCATCAGTGCTTGGTCGTGAAGGATTATACGCTGTTACATTTCAAGACTTTGCAGCCGAAGATAAACTGACGTTTTAACTTGGATCATATCCCTTCAAATGGAATCCATGCTTTTGCTCCTAGTATGATTATGATAGTTCGCCAATAGTTATACACCCCCTAGAAGACTACGTTGACGGCTTATTAAAAAAGAACCATATTTCCAAGCTTCCAAAAGCTGTTCTATTTTTTTTTTTATATAGAAAGACCAACGCAAAGTGCAATAAGTTTTTCTATTAGATGCTAGATTGTGGGCTTGGTTTTGAAATTCATTTTTTTTTGCCAAATGTATCTTAATGTCACTCATTATCAGTTAGCATACTGCAAGAATTGCCTTGGCAGTAGGTGGTTTTACGATTTAAAAAAAAAATAATTGTTGAGTCGTCTAAGCTTAAGCAGAAGGTCTGTTGTGTAGACTGTAGCATTCGACAGGAGGAACTCTCTGACATATCTTTATGGACTAACAAAACGTGGAGAAATTCCTCCAGAGTAGTGGACTTTTCCAAGGTTGAGCAGCAGGCTTGTTGCCAGGATGAGCCTGCCGTCCATCTTCACGACGCCGCAGCTGGTGAGCCGCACGAGCCCGGACCTCTTCTGCCTGGACCTGGGCGGGCAGGTGGGCGGGGTGGGTGGTCAGGCGCGGCCAGGGAAAGCCTGCCTGGCGTACGAGCCTCAGGTGACCACCACCACCACGCTGGAGCTCAGGCAGTTCGGAAACAAGTGCGTCCTCGTGCCCACCATTCGGGTCAGGCTCGCTGGTAAGACTCGGCATGATACGGCACGGTGCGATGCCATCTGGCACGAGTCTTAGTCCCCTTGTCCATCCTTCTCCATCCTTCTCCACAGTAGAGTTCTTCGTGATTCTTTTTTTTTTTTCATACATGACTGTTTGACTTTCACACATCTCATTATAACCACCAGCCCCCACCCCACACACACACACACTTTAAATTTCGTCTTCTAGATCCGTGACTGTCTACCGAACCTTATTTGCGTATCTATACCACCAATGATTCAATCTTTAAGGGCGCATGGGTTTTATTAGGAGCCTATTTCGTGCTGCATGCATGCTTTAGACGAGCCCTGCAGAGCTTTGAGCGCCTGTGAAAGTTACGTATAACTGCCGCATGCCCGTGAGCAAACTTTTTAGTTATTATGATGATTTCATGCTGTCCTCAAAACAAAACAAATGATGCTTCACTGCTCCTCTTTTAATTTTTAGTGTTCTTGGTAAGGGACATATTTTTGCACCAAAATGAGCCCAATTGCATGTACTTGTATAATTTTTTCTTTCTGCAGGATAAAGGCTGATTTCTTTTCTTCTTTTGCACAAAAATTGTTTTTAAAAAAAGAGAAAAAAAAACAGTTAAAAAAAGATTAAAGCATTACTTTTGAACAAACAAATAAAGAATAAATATCTCAACCATATGTTAGTTACTTATTAACTCTGCGTTTTTCTAACCCTCTCTTGGTTTGCTGTGATGTTTTGACCTCCCTGGTTTGATTTGTAAACTCATCACCGGACGACCTTATTTTGGGCTCGCCCCTTTTGGACCCTTTTCTTCCACACCTACACCATAACAGTTGACGCTGATGACTCCAACTCAACCCTATCTAACTCTGCCAGAGCAGGTACTAAAAAAATCACTTAGCCTACATACTCTCTCTTTGATCTGCAAGCTTTCAAAGATTTAATAACTTAAAGATGTTAACCAAAGGATTCATGATGCTTTTGATCGGTGATCTGAAGGGTACAAGATGTTCTGAAAGTGAATATAGGCCATTAACTAACTCCACAATTGTTTGTGTTAACTAGTATTTTTAATCAGCACATAACAGGAGAAAAACATGCAGCTGGGCACAAGTTCTTGATTTTAGATCTGTTTTTTTTTTTCAACACAGTATAGGGGGTCAGCCAAGATTGTAACCTTTTGTTAGATAACGGAGGGAAAACTTGTTCATTAAAATTGTTATAGTTTGATGACCCAAAGAAACTTGCAGATCAACCACTTTTAAAACTAACCATCTTATCTGTTGTGCCATATTTGGGCCATGTTGATGGGTAAAAGAACAGACATTTTTTAAAAGTAAAATTTGTTATCGACTTTAACATTTGCTTTAAATTTTAACATAGAAACAGTATCATTGAACTCAGTGTACTCTCAGTCAAGTAAATTATTTTTTTTTTATGCTTGGTAGTTAATGAAAGAAATTCCTCATATAAAAACAATGCAGTGTCAAATCTTGATTGTACACTTTTAAATGAAAAGAATGAAATACAGGGAATGTATTAAAGCATTTGTAGAGCTAGAATTTGCACATTCTGTTTTTTTTTCCCTACCAACTGTAGATGAGGATGAGTCGCCAGTGCCAAGACGGGCCACCATCGCCCGAGGCTCAGCCACTCGCCGGAAGGTTCCGCCAATCTCGCCTTCCTCGGACTACTATGATGATACAGATAGTGCATATGCACCCTCGGATGAGGGCCGGTCTGGGGTGAGCTCTATGTCTCATAATGATTCGGTCACACACTAATTATGTTATATGTAGTGAGTTTTAGACAGATGGAGACTGACACCAACGCGAAAATTATGTATTTTTTGTAAACCCTCCACCCCCCCCCCCCCCCGAAGTTAAAGGGCCAATTTAATGAATATATTTAGAAAACACAAGCCTTAGTGTGCATTCCAACCTTTTTTGAGGTGGGTGAATCAGCATAGCTTGCTTCTATACAAAATAAAATTGTTTACTCTTATAAAAAAGCAACTTGTGGCTGAGGGTGAACTATCAGGGCTCTCCTGCTTTGCCTCAGTAATGCATTCACAATCTTAATCATGGAACAAAAATCAATCGAAGAAAAAATTGTGCTATAAGTAATAATCTAATACAAAAAAATTAGGGTGGAAACTGTGCATTTTGTTCATCTTGGTTTCAACATGTGCCCTTATAACCCTTCTGTTACGGTTTTACTATAACAGATGAATGGCTCCCTTAGGACCATCCGCAACAGTGCCACGAAGAAGCGGGCAGAGAAGATCTTCGAGCGGCTGGACAAGTCCAGCGTGGGATCTCCCCCATCAAGCAACGCCGACCAGCTGGAGGAGAGCGGCGTCTTCAGTGCCAGCTCGCAGCACAATGACTTCAGTGCCAGGAAAAGGTTGCTACACATTTTGTTTAGCATGGGTTCAGCCTTGCAATTTTACTAATGGGATTTTTCTGAACAAGCAAAATTAGTCAAGATGGAAAATATGTGATATTGGGTGGCAAGCAAAATTTTTGTCATCTCTTCATGATCTTTGAGGGGATGAAAGTGTACATTTAGGAAAAAAGGAATTGTCCATTGAAATACAAAATCAATATTTTTGAAGAAGGAGGGGCTCTTGTCTGTTTTGTTTTCTGTTTATTATGTGGTAATGAGATAACATAATCATGTATCGATTTAAAATAAATGATTTTTTTTATTAGCCTTTCATTCTATTGATTAGAAAAAAATATTTGTCTTTTTGCTGTTCTTCTGAAGTGTTGATTCTTTTTACACCCGTTAAAACCAATTCAGCAGCAAGAAGCAAGAGCCCAAGCTCGTGCACACTAACAGCACCAACAACCTGCGCGGCTCTGGCAACACAAACATCAACAACAAGCGCAACGTCAGCGACAACGGAGTGGACTCCGATGTTGACAGCCACGGTGGCTACAGCCACATCCACAGCAAGACCAGCCTGGGGGCCGGGGGCCCAGGTGGTGGAGGGATGGTCCACCTGGACTACAACCCGAGCAGTGGCGTCACGTTCAGGGAGAACCGTAACTCGGACGTCCAGGTTGTGGGGCGAGGCTACGGGGACGATGCTTCTTCCTCGGTGTCAGCCCCGGTGGGCCCAACGTCCACTGGTCCCCCCGGACGCCTCAAGGATCGCCGCCGCTTCAGCAACAGAGGTACACCTCCTCACACAAAGCAGATGGGTTCACTTTAAGCACCAACTCCCTTGTGATGCATTTTCTGTACATCATAATTTGATTAGTGCATAACCTTTGTTTGAGAATATATAAAAAATACAATGCAGCCAAGGGAAATTCTATTGGATACAGCTATTTGTATAGACAAACACATTAAAATCTTTCAATTTAAGCATACTTTACAACATTAACCTCAATATTAAATTATGAAATGCTTACTATGCACCAAACTATTAACTCAATTATCTTGCTATGCTTCATGCATTGATGACTAAAGCTTTACCTCCATTTACTTCATCTTCACATTATTTACTATAAAGTTAAAGTTGAAAGTAAAAAATGCTTATTAACTTATCTTTTTCATTAACCTATGGAATTTCCTGTTGATATGCACCAAATCTTTCTTTCTCTCCATCACAAAGCTGTTTTTATAGATGTGTTGCTTTCACGTGTGTGGATTTCAGCTTAATTCAATGTTTTCCAATTTCATTTTTTTCAATCACATCTTTTTCTCCTCGGTTTGATATCTTTAAATCACTGGTATTATCTGTATCGACAATATAACTAACAACTAAAAAATCCCAGCCCAACAGAAATGAGAAAATTTGTCATGTTCAAATCTCCTTAAATATTTTGAACAGAACATGTGTTTAGAATTATGCTCAATGCGCTTACAAATTCTCATTATCACAATTACAAAAGAAAAACAACCATATAACGTTGACAATACAATATTACATTCAAAAGTCACAAGGAATAGCTAGAGATATTTACAGCATTCACAGGTTTCAATTTCAATCGTCAAAAAGGTAGAACTTAAGCTTGCATTTAAACATTTCCATGGAAGGTGCCTCTCTTATGTTTTTGGGAAGGCTGTTCCATACTTTGGGACTGAGATAGTAAAAAGATCGCTGATCTGAAGATTTATAATTTCTATTTGGTACAACAATGATGGTTTTAAGCTTCCCAGCAGGTACATACATCTCTAGACTGCCATCTGATTGAGGCATTTATAGCAATTTATGAATAACTTATACAGTGTCCTTTTTTTAACAGGCATCCAATGTAGTTGGTGAAAATAGGGCTAAATGCTCAGGTTTTTTCATTCTTATAATATAATATAATACATTGTTTTTCACTCTCTGCAACCTATTAAGAAAATCACACCATCTGATATCTTTTACCCCTCAATTAGGCTTTCTCTACTTTTTTTTTTCAAAGTAATGGATCTCTTACTTTATAACAACAATGACACACGAGGACTTGTCATAGGAAACTATATCACTCAGTCAGTTTGCTCTCCCATAAATCAGATAGTCTGCATGTTTCATGCTGATCAATCTTAAAGTGTAAAGCTTTAGTCAAGAAGACCTACATAGTATGATTTATTTTTTTCTGCTTGATTTTCCTCCTGAAGATGTTTGCATGACATCTTTGACCATTTGCGATTCATAGAAATTGGCCAAAGTTGTGTGTCTTCCTTAGTTCTGTGAAGTCTAGCTTTGAAGAAATCAGATGCTTCTGTAAAGGAGGACACTTCGTGCTGTCTGTATTAGTTGTCAGATATTGCAGTATTGTTCAGTTTTGAAGAATGATTAGTCAGTCCAAATAAAAAAAAGATATTTCAAAAGGATTCAAGTACTCAGACGGCATTTTATTGACTTCTCGGAGGTGTAGCTCTTGGAAAAATGTGTCCTATTTATACAATATCGTATCAACTTCCCTGTCATTCTTCAATACTTGCCAACCTCAAAACCTAAACTCTCTTATTTGACTTAATGAAAAATAGCTATTAGCATCCTCATTAACCTACTAAACCACACTAAATGGTATGAATATTAAAACGACTAAAACAGTGTTTATATGAAAAAGAGCTTAGTTGGGCTGTGAATTTGGCAGGTGTTGAAGCATGTTAGTGTCAGTGAACCAACCCAAATTGCCGACCATTGCAGGGCCGCTGATTTCCCCCTCAGCACTAGGGATGGCTGCCGCTCACTTGCCCGGCTTCATCGGGCCAGACTCAGAGGACAAAATGTCCCCCAGCCATGACGCCAGCATTACCCTCGTGGGAAGGGGTATGTCTGCCTCACCAAGTTTCAGTAGTTAGCTTTACTGGAAACTACATTGTAGGGGTAGTGAGTAGAAAGGTGCTATAAACTTTGAGTCTTCACTAAGGGGTAAAACCTACCGTTAGTATGGTGTCTACGTTAATAGTACAGTTGTACTTACTACCATAAATGGATGCAAGTTCAAGTTGGAATTATTAGATGGATTTTGTAGGTTTGACCTCCAGGATGTAAAACTAAAATATTTCTTTATTTTTGCTAAATGAGGAGTCCTTGAATTGTATTCACCAGCCATGCTTTATTAACTAACCCATGTTATAATGCAATTTGAACATTACTGCATTAACAACCAACATCCATTAAAATTAAATATAATCTATTTTCCATAGCTTTTCCCTATTAACAACATGAATGTACCTTACATAATTTTCTGTTCACTTTTCACCCGCTGAAACCTTATTCTAATCTATACTCGGATTTTTAATCTATTTATGTGCTTTTACACTTATTAAAAATTACTAATCAAACAAAATAATTATTTATGGAATGATCTTTTTGTGCCTTTGCAGTAGTTACTCTTGCAGTTTCTCTTCTCTACCTGTACGACTGTCTGTCTTGCTTTTCCTCTGTCTGTCATGTCTCTCTCAAACTTAGGTTTTTCTTTCTGTCTGCTTTCTATCAATCCGTCTCTCTGTCGGTTTTAGTTAAGTTTGCTGATAATCTAATTCTACACATTCAATCTATAACTTTGTTAATATAAAAATAAAAAGCCAATGTAACCCATTGGTCTTCAAATAGATAATGCCACTTGCTATGCCAAGATTGGTTCCACTGAATTGATGGAAAGAACAGTGTTCATCATCAAACCCAGTTTTGATCTTATTACAACTAATTATGTCAGATAAAAAATACTTTTATTCTCTGTATGCTTATTTAGAGAAAGATCTAAATTAAGATGTTTTAAGCAATCTTTCGTAAACCCATTTTTTTGTGTGTGCAAGCTTCTTTGTCATCTTGCTTGAAAAAATCACTTGAAAAGAAACTATACTGTTCCTTTCAAAGCTTCTTGTAATTGATACTCAGAACCTAAGTGAAACATGTTTCTATTGCATTTCAAAGAAAGATTCAATTCATATAATAAAAAAAAGAAACATTTAAGAGACCCCAACCCCCACCCCTCTTAATTTGAAGATTTAACATTTTACTAAATGCAAAAATAGCAAATCAATGGTTATTTCATAGCATTGGCAAGTCTTTGAAGTTTTCAAGCCATGGGTTATAGCTGGACCTAATTTACATAATTTGACACTTCATTTCGTTATAAAGATTTTCATGACTTTAACTGCGCTCTAAATGTTTCTGTCTATGCAACTTTTTTTCAAGGGATGTTTGAGCCGCCCTCTGTGTCGTCAGACTTTGGCCCTGGAGTTGTCGGTGGTCAGGCGTACGATGGCCGCCTGGACCGGAGGAAGATGGAGGTCAAGGCCGCACCTGCCGGGGTTGTTGGCGTCGCTGTTCGCAGCAACGCTGACTTCTCCAGCTCGGAAACATCTGCAGCCAATGAGGATGTAGAGGATGTAGGTTGATAAGGGAGCTTGTAGTTTCAATTTCTAAAGGATAAGAGAGTTAAGTGTGGTCCCATGTAAAGAAGAAAAAATGAAAAGTTTTGAAGCAACAAAATCAAAAGATATAATATTCAGATTTCAAACCAGTGAGAACATGTATTGCATAGACACTGATCAAAGCTTGCCAATGTAAATTCTTTGTTATTTTTTTATGGCTTATAAGACTAATTAAATAAGTGAGAATAAAAGCTATTGATCTTTTCATTTTTTTGTTTGTGTCATCCTAATAGGAACACAATGTGACCATACCACAGTCTTTAAAGGAGAAAGTGGCTGTCAAACAACAACAGAGGCAGGAAGAGGATGAAAGGAGGAAAGTAGAGAAAGAGAGGAAAGAACGTGAAAGAGAAGAAAAGCGGGAGAGAGAGAAGGAGGAGAAGCTTAAGAGAGAACGAGAACGACAGCAAGAGAAACTAAAGCGTCTTTCCAGTGCAGAAAGCATTAACAGTTACGAATGTAAGTTTTTTTTTTCCAGTTCGTTTGCTTTATACTTCACAGGTAGCAGGATAGTTTACAAGGAAAATATTTTATGTGCCGATGCAAATTGAATTAGTCTGTCAAGAATTAATATGTTTTTCCTCTTTTTCCTATCCACCAGTCTATTTGTGAAGTGAACAATCTATTTGTTAAAAATTGTGTAGAATTGTCTTCAATGCGCTAGGAGCTTCAACTAAATTCAGCATACAATATTTTTATTTCTCTTGTGTTCTTCCCTTTTCAGTTTTGTCGATATCTGGTTCTGGGTCTGGGACGAGCATCAACTCCACAGCACAGAGCAGCAACAGCAATACCATGGTGACCAGCAACACACTCAGCAACACTTCTAGCGTCAAACAGATCAACCCTCCACCCAAACCACAGCCACCAGCTGTCACGCCCAGGAAAACTCTGAAAACGTAAGGATCAATAAAAAAAATTGTGGTCCCCTCTTTTTAAAAGTCAAAATCGATATTTGAGGAATACATACAATTTCAAAAGAGGTAAAACATTTCAAAGAAAATTCCCACTATGAAATGATTTGAGTCTTTTCTTCCCCCTGTCATATGATTTTTGTTGATAAATTTGTTCAATCGTTTTGCTCTACCTCGACAATATGGAGTGCATCATATTTTCACTGATGAACCCAACAAAGCATGTTTGAATACTAGTATCGTTGTCTAAGTTGTGTGAACAGCCATTTGTCCACCTGAGTTCTGTGTTTAGGGGATGTGAATTCACCAACAGTTGTTCCTATTTGTTGGAAAACAGTTTTGTCCATCAAGCACGAACACTTCAAAATCTCCATCTTGTCATTAATTTTGCAGTAAATATTTTTTCTGTTTTCATATCTTGAATAATTGTTGCTCTGACAACATTTCTCATTTATCTATGGAGCTGTTCTATTGTTTGGTAAACTGTCAACTTCTAAAATGTAAAATAGTGCTTATCGACTCCAAGTAAAGAACATACATCTTTGTGAAATGTCATTCTCTGTACACAAGCAAGTCTCTGATTTCTGCGTGTGTGTGTGTGTGTTTGTGTGGCCATTCCCAGGAGCAACGAGTCGGTGTCCACGTACCCAATGCCGGTGTCTACATCGTCTACCCCCATGGACTCGGAGGATCCAGCAGACTGGAAACCATTCAAAGACAGCGACGCTGCATTCAGGGACATGATGAAGAAAATGGAGCAGAGTGACTGGTATTACCATTATACTTTTAATAGCGGTCAGCCTTGAGCTTGGTATTGTAGGAAAAAAGTCAAGTGTTTTAGAGGGGCTGTAAAAAATAGTGAGTACAATTGAATCAGTCTAAAACATATCAGTATAATTTATTTAAAATATTCAAATTTTTATATCTCATTATATAAATGTTTTAATTGTAAACTAAATTAATAATAAGGAAAAATAAAGTAAATTACTAACTAAAAGTAAATTTAAAGGCTTCAAAATGAATGAACTGAACATTCTATAACCAATACCATTTTCTTTTTGAAAATGAGTCACTGTTGAGTTAAAACCAAATGCCTTTCAAATGATTCTCACGCCCAGGGAGGTCAAGTGCGAGGGAATCAACATGCTCAGGCGTCTGTGCATGCACCATCCTGACGTGGTGGCTGCATCCCTGCATCCCATTGTTCTCGCAATCTGTAACGAGGTGAGTCTCCTTAATAAGTGAACTTTGTCATATTATGAAACATGTCAAACATTTTTAAGGCATTCTATTACTTAAAATTATACACATTACTGTTGTTGTTTTTTTTAGATAGAAAAAAGTGCACTTTGATAATATCTACAACTTTAAAAAGGATGGATTCATATTTTTTCCACAGATATTCAAGTGGAAGTCAAAGCTTGTAAACCTTTCTAAAGACTTTATGAAGCCATGTATCTGATACATATTTTTTTAAAATAATATGCAGATCACATTCGATCTTTTTTTATAATACTTACTATGAGACATGATGCAAGTGTTAATGAGTCTTTTATTTAATTTTCTTTTAGGCGAAGAACTTGAGATCTCAGGTCTCAAGGTTAGGAATCACAGCTATTGGAGACATGTTTGCAAATCTTCGGAAAGGCATGGATCCGGTAGGTGTACCCACTTTTTATTGCTAAGACTAATCTGTAGTCAGGCCAAGAAAACTTCTTACATACTCTCTAGAATGTTAAAGAATTTGATCATCACTAATGTTCATTTACTTGTCTGAATGATCTAACATCATAGAGTTGTACAAAATAAACATCTTGGTTGTTTTTTTTAAATACATAGACATATTTGATGTGGGACCTAAGGCATTTTACTTATGTGTCTATGTCCTTGTGATGAGCTCTGCAACAACAAATTAAAGACTGGATGACCAAATGTTTTTTTCAGGAGGTGGACATCACTACCAAGACCCTGCTGGCCAAAAGTGGAGAGACCAACCAGTTCATCAAAGAGGATGTGGACAAGGCGCTCTGTCAGATGGTGGACAACGTCACACCACAGAGAGCCTTGCTGGCGCTCATTGGTGGAGGGGCCACGTGAGTACAGCAGTGCTCAAAATGAGGATGAATGTATTAGAGTAATAAGGATCTTTGTATATAAATATGTTTGTTGCTTGTTTGCTTCACCATAAGGTTAAAGAAAAAAATAAACATGTTCTAAACATACTTAAAGGATTCTGTTAGATATTCATATTTCTATGATGAATTTAACACAATTATTCTAATATTTTGTTTTTTATTTCTATGATTTCAGCCACAAAAATGTTCAGATCAGAAAGCTGACTGCCCAGTTTCTTGTAGACCTTGTTGAGAAGATGGGATCAGGCCGCATCCTGAGTGGTGTGAAGGACATCACAGATCGGGTGCTGCCCACGGCTGCTCAGTTTGCCATGGACGGCTCTCAGGAGACAAGGTTACTCATAAAGACTCTTCATGTGAAATCTAGTAGTTATAGGCTAGTCGGTTCCCTTCCAAATAAAAAAATAACATGTCAGCTTGTAGCATAACCCAGAGCTGCCAATCCACCTGCATTTTGATACCTTGTCCCGCTTTGAGCAATGAAGCCGCATGTTTTCAACATTCTACAGCCATTGCCGTAAACAACTGCACATTTTTATTTTGTTTTGTTCAGTTTTGCGCTGACCGTTGTGCGTCACATGTTTTGTCCATGCTCAGTTTGCATACCATCAATTTTTAAGAACAATGAGAAAACCACCTTGGGTCTAAATCTAGTCGTCAATCTAGGCCGGGCCAAAATGACGAAGGCCTAGTCATTCTTAAGTCGCGTTACGACTGCTCATCCTCTTAGTCGGAACTAAATCTTGGCTAAGCCTTACAGTATCGCCTGTGAATCATACGGCGTCAATACAGTAAACTTAAACAATGTGCGTGATTTCCAAGAAAGAAAGATTTAGGGTACATATCAATGAAAGTCAAAACTAAAGCCCCACTTTGTTCCACTTGTGGCAGGCCCAATATTCTTCAACCAAGATCTGGATTTGTGAACATTTGAAAACATAGGCCTACTCTAGCTTTTCCTCCGTCCCTCGTCTATTTTCGTCAATTGCTAACTGTTGCTCATTCTTCTTTGTTTTCTCTCTCTATCTCTCTTTCTCCGTTTCACTTAACCTCTTTCCCTGTCTCTATCATGTCAGCAAAACTATGTGTAATACAAGTGCTCAAAATAGCGACAAAGCAAATTAGTCTGTTAGTTTGAGCCCTTTTACTACAATGAGTTTTGCCAACAGAATACCTGATAGAGACTCTCTTAGATCTAGCGTTTTCTACTATTATGTCTATTCCTTATCTGGTTGCCATCCATGACAGACTCAACCTATACCTCTCTCTCTCTCCGTCTTTCTTTCTCCCTCTTCCCCCACCCCCCTCTCTTCTAGTAACTTCAATGTTTTCACCATTACCAATGCTAGCTCTACTAGCTTCCTCTTTTGTTTGTGATTCTTACATTAGTGATATCCCATTCTCTTTCTTCCACTTTTTTTTTACTTCGTGCCCCTCTACCGCCCCCTCCTCTCTTAATTTTCTCCCTTCCTCTCTCTCTCTATTTCTCTGTCTATCTCTTTGTCTCTCTGTGTCTCCGTCTGTCTGTCGCTTTCTATTCGTAGAATTCCTACATATAGTTGCATCCATATAATGTTGATGACCACATTGAAAGTGAATAGTGCCTGTAGGTAGTGAAACATGTTACTTGTATAGAATTTAGAACAAAGAAAAATCATTTAGTTCGGAAGGAAAAAATAGAAAGATTGTCTCTAGAAATGCTTGTTTGGAGCTTAATTTTTCAAAAATTTTCAGGGGGAGCATGCCCCCGGACCCCCTTAGTTTAGCTCCCGTCTGCGGCAGTCATTTGTTTGGCCTTCGGTGAAAGTTTCAGCGCTCCGATAGCTCTTTAGTCACAGCGTCCCTCTTTTTTGGTAACTCAGGTTGGCAGCTCTGAATTAACCTAATATTTTATTTTATCTAAAGTATTAGTATAGCTGCAAGCATTTCTTCCCATAGCACAGAATAAAAAGATAACAGTATTTTGAAATTATTGGTGTGTCTTTATTAACACCTGTCTTATTGGAACAAGATGAAGACCATTTTCTCATAGTTATCAATAAACATTAATTTGGTCTGTTCTCTTCTCAGGTATTATGGTCGCAAAATTTTGTACATTCTGATGTCTCACCAAGATTTTGACAGAATGTTAACCAAGTATCTGCCAGCAAACACTCTGAGAAACATTCAAGACATTGTGGACAATCTTAAACAAAAGGTGCTAATTTGTTTTTCTTCCCTGAAACAGTTTGACTATTAGTAGATCATTTGTTTTGCATCCTTTGGAATGGTTAAATTACAATTTCTATTTTAAGGGACTTTTATCAAAACGTTTTGTGCATGACAAAATAGGACTTATGTAATAAAAAAAAACTGGTCTTACTAAATTAAATATTGTAACATTCTGAATACAGAAAACGAAATGGCTTGTATAAGCCAAATAAGCACAAAATAACATCAATATGCATGTACCTAAATATCGACTCTATGGTATTAATTTCAAATTTCACACTATTTCTTTTGTTCAATGTTTCTCAGGGTCTTGGTGAGCGGCCAAGTGAGTTGTCCTCAGCCAGATCCAGACGTTCTGGTCAAGGAAGTCGGTCAAACTCGTCTATCCGTGGCGGCTCAGCCAGCAGGTGAGATCAAGAACCTTCGTCTTTATGTAGGATAAAACGGCTGTAATTCCTTGATGATTTAGCTTCTCTTTTCCACCAAAGCTTTTAATAGTAGTTCATGAGCAAGATCTCGTCCTTAGTCCTTCTGAACTTTTTTTTCTCAACAAATGGAAAAAATTATCTTGTATAGCTTCTTTTGTTTATTGTTGTTTTTGTTGTTTTTTTCCTCTGGTGAAGACGTACAGTCTGACAGATATATGAATTTGAAGTAAAATGCTAGTTTTGTAGGTCCACATCTTTTACAGAAAAACTTCCTATGTGGCTTTTGCAACTCCTTTTAAATGCTTCCAAAACTTGCAAAGAACAATGAGTTTTACACGGAACCTTATTGTTGAACAGCTCGGCTGACAGCGGATTTCAGCAGCCAAGACGCAGGGCTTTGATGCGCACAGACGAGGCAAGGATGGGTGAAGTGAAGGCAATGACAGACCTCATGTTCGCCAACAACTGGCAGGAGCGCTATGAGGGTCTGAACAGTTTCCTCTCCATGTGTGAGACAAACCCCACTCTGGTGTCCTCACAAATCATCAAGGTGAGCTTCAGTCATTCATTTCTCTTTCCACTGCACTTTTTGTTTTGTTTTGTTTGCTTGTTGAGATAATTGATTTATACAACCTCTCGTTGACAAAAGCAATGTCATACATGCATGTTAAGTAAGCCATTCTTATTAAACTAGATAATATCTCTTGCTTATCCTTTTTTACTGCAATGTACAAGCATAAATTGCTAGCGAAGAAATTCAAGATTTTGACTAAAAGTTGATTAATTTGTCGCTTCTATACTCATAATCAATTATTATGTATACAAATATGTTTTTTCTTGATTCATGACTCAATGGCCTTGTTAAAATGATATTATCATGTTTTTGTACCTTACAGATCTTTGACAAGTTTTTGCCGAGGCTTCAGGACTCCAACTCCAAAGTGAATCTGCATGCCCTGAAGGTCATGCTTCAGGTGACGCCCATGTTGCGAGACTCCATGAGCAGTGTCATCAGCATGACAGTTGGCGCAGTGGCGCCAAACCTCAGCTCCAAAAACAAAGAAATCTACACGACAGCTGCAGAAATACTGGAAGCTTTCATTGAGAACCTAGGTTTGTGGCCTGTTGTGTTGTTTTGTTGTCAATGATCTCTGATTTCAAAGACTATATATAGTGTGCAAGTGCTTGCTAGCTCGATGATACATTTAGGACGCTATGTATCTGTTTAAATGTTGAATAAGTTTTTAAAGGTAAATGATTTGAGTTTATTAAGACAGGTATTGCTATGGTAATATGAAACAAATTTTTTTTTTATTTCTTTGAAGATAATTTGATATTTGTCATCTGTGTTGAAATCTCTGCATTTAGTATCCATGAACCCGGCATAAAACAATTGTGTTTATGTTTTGTTTTGTTTTCTTTACTAAATAAATATTGCAGCTACTATTCTTTCTTCTATGACCACAGAGTTAACAATGTTGATTCAACCTTTTGCAAACCAAGCCATCAACGCAACTGCAAGAAGCAAGGCTGATATGGTTCTGAGAGTTGCTTGTGAGTATTTATTTTCCTTAATAATAAAATTCAAATTTTAACTGCTGACTTTAATGTGGCTTCCTCAAGGAAATTTTATAAGACTTGTTTATCAAGGTAAAACAATTAGTGACCCTAAATCTAAAAGCTCAAAGGACTCCAGCTTCAAATTGTCACATGAATTACTGGGTTTGAAATTTGTTTATTCCTCCACAATCACTAATTACACTTTTTTGTCTTGTTTTTGCATGAAGCTTAATTTGTTTCCTCGAATACAGAATTCAGACAAAAAGCAAATGGTGTATTCCAAGAGTTTACCTGACCATAGGAGCACAAAAATAAATTAAAACTGATTTTTATAGTTTTTTTTAAAGAGCTACGGTAGGTGAAGCACTTATAGCTTTTTTTTTTGCAAGAGAAAATACATTATAATTAAATATTACTTTTTTTCTTATCATCATTATTATTATTATTGTTATCATTTCGATCCTAACAAACAGCTTATTCTTACATGCGATGCGTCTCCGCGGGGTGTGGGAGCGATTCTCTCACATCGAGATCAACAAGGTGAGCGTCCTATCGCTTATGCATCACGGTCACTCAACGCTGCTGAGCAAAATTACGCTCAAATTGACCGAGAAGCCCTGTCGCTTATCTTCGGGGTAACAAAATTCAGAAAATACATCATTGGTCATCAAATTGAGCTTTACACCGATCACAAACCGCTACTTGGTTTATTTGGAGAGCACAAAGCTTTCCCTGAAAACGCTTCCGCACGTGTACAACGCTGGGCGCTTATTCTGTCAGGGTATTCATATCGTCTAGCATATCGTCCTGGGCACCAGAACAACGCAGACGCGTTAAGCAGATTACCGCTACCTGAGACACCACTTGTATCGGAACCTCCCGATGCAGTCGATCACCTGTTCAACTTTGTCGACGAGTTACCGGTGACTGCGACCGATATCGCAAAAGAGACATTAAAAGATCCTTTGTTGAAACAGGTATTCAACTTTGCAGCTAGAGGATGGCCATCAAAACCTTCCGACGACGTTCGGGCTTTTACAGCTCGAAAACATGAGATCAGCATCGACAACGGATGTTTGTTGTGGGGTACCCGAGTCATCATCCCTACATCGCTTCGGTCTCGAGTGTTGGATATTCTTCATGAGACTCACATTGGTATCAGCCGTATGAAAGCGCAGGCTCGCTCCTGGGTGTGGTGGCCTCTGTTGGACTATGACATCGAACGACTGGCGAAGACGTGTGCGATTTGTGAACAGTACCAGAAGAGTCCCCCTAAAGCACCGCTGCATCCTTGGGACTGGCCTCAGCAACCGTGGTCAAGAGTACACATGGACTTTGCAGGACCATTTTTAGGCAAAATGTTTTTGATAATTATTGATGCTCATAATAAATGGATAGATATTAAGATTATGAGTAAGATAACTGCATCTGATACAATACTTGAGCTTCGTGAGGTGTTTTCCACATTTGGGTTGCCAGAGGTAATTGTAACTGATAACGGTCCAACTTGGACAAGCGAACTATTTCAAAATTTCCTGGCACACAATGGTGTAAAACACATCACTAGCGCACCTTATTCACCATCTACCAATGGTTTAGCTGAGAGAGCAGTTCAAATTTTCAAACAAGCTATGATACATAATAAGTCGGGTACTATGAAAGAAAGGGTATTGCGTTTCCTAACAAAATATCGTAGCACGCCACATACCACCACAGGTGTAACTCCTTCTGAGTTGATTTTAGGACGTAAAATGAGAACCCATCTTGATTTACTGCATCCGTCACTACAGAGCTCTGTTGTTAAGCAACAAGCTAGGCAAAAGGATCATTATGATCGATCATCACGTGAACGTGAAGTTTCAGTTGGGGAAAATGTCTTTGTTAGAAACTATGGGGAAAAGGATAGGAAATGGATAAAGGGTATTATTACTAAGAAAACTGGACCTGTCTCTTTTCATGTTGACACTGATAACCATGGCATTATAAGACGCCATCAAGATCAGATTCGAACCACCGTCTGTGATTTGATAACTAATCCTATTTCATCTGATCAGGATTCGAACGAAAGTAAAAGTGATCAACCTGGGGAAGGAAAAGAGAATCTAAGTGCTGATAATGGATGTTTGGAAGGGATTAATGATAACAGTAGTATTTTAATTGAGGATGCGCAGAATGAATATATTCCTTCTGAAGTTCAATTAACAGGTGTGAATGTGCATCCAAAGACAAATGAATGTGCGGATGAGAGTGTGAATGCGGGTCAAATGAGTTCTAAATCGGTTGAGATTAAACCGAGAAGATCAGGCCGTATAAGAAAAGAGCCAGATCGTTTGGTAATTCAATAGATGATATGAAAGTATATTTCATATTTTTGTACTTGTTGCAATTAAGCTTTCATATTATGATTTTAAGAGAATCAATGTTACGAGTGTTAAGTTTAAAGAATACTAAAGATTACAATGAAATTAAATTTGTCATTTAAATGTTAAAAAGTTCATAGTTTGAAGTCACCTTCATAATCAAGTTTTTTGAATTATCTTAATTGTATTAATTATATTCTTTAATGACGTAAGTTCAAAATAAGGATGGAGGGATGTAATAAATGGGAAATAATCTTGTATGATTAATATATGTAAATTTCATTGTAACTGTTCTTTATTTTATGTGACGTAATTCTTTATTGTTTTCCGGTCCGCATTGTTTTAATAACCTTGTAAGAAAGGCATTCTATTCTAAGAGAGTCATGCTGTCAACATCGTGAAATAAAACCTATGATTTAATTATGAACTTGTGTCTTGAGTTGGTCATAGATCTAGTTATTACATATCAACATCATTCATCATTTTTTTTTTTTTTATTTTTTTTTATTTCTTTTCTAAATTAATATAATAATCTATTTATTTGGCCCTCAGACCTGGTAGAGAAAGTGTACCCACGCAAACAGAAGCCGGTTGTGCTGCACGTCCTGCCGCTGCTGTGGCACCTGATGGGCTCGATGAATGCGAGCGGCGCCGCCATCCATGGGGGGAATGTGGATCTCAGGCAGGCCACGGTGACCCTGGCCAGGAAGCTCTACGAGTGCATGGGCCCAGGCTTGCTGGAGAAGGCCAGCGCAGAGCCCAGCAACTCTCAGCGCCAGATACAGCTCCTGCAGAGCCTTATAGAGGACGCTTGAGCTGCCTCCTGTCATCTGAACAAAAAAATTACTTACTGCTCTTTCATCGTCAACTGTAATATTATGGATGTACATAGATTTTGCCAATAATATTTTGCACATCTTCAGGTCGGTTTAAATGAAAGATAATTGGCGTTGACCATTTCCTACGACTATCACTATAAATCCTTCATTTTTAATTACAAAAAATTTGGTGTGAATATGTTATACATAAGCAAAGAATATAAAAGAACAACGAAAAAAAAATCATTATGATTTATAAATGGAAAGTAATATTTTCAATTTCTTGCTGTATTGTATTGAGAGAATATGGCAAGAAACAAAAAAAGAAAAATTACTTACATTATTTGTTCTATCGAGCATAAACAACTCTTCTTATCCCTGTCATTGGATGTTAGTTGGAAAATGCTATAAATTTCTATGTTCAAGGTAATATTAAAGCAATGTATAAAGAATGTGTACGTGTATCACAGAAAAACACATTATAATATAGATTTTCTTTGCCCACGAGACAAAAACAATAGCAAAACTTTGACTGGAAGTGGTCTACATCACTTTCTTATTTTGTTAACACTATATTAGTGATGGTTGGTGATAGTCTCAATTTTAAATTAGAGAAATGTGTCAAAATGAATCAGCATTACAAATAAAATTCAGTCGCTACACATTACATGTTAATTAAAATAAATGTTGCATAATTATATTACTTCGAATTTCAGCCCATTTTTTTTTTTATTTTTTAATTTTATTTATTTTTTGTGTGTGTTTTACTAAGGCAGTTTGGTGTAGTGATGGAGAAGAATGTATTTAGTATTGGCAATTATTGTTGGTCCATAAGAAGGATGTCTTTGTTTTAAATGATTCTTTGTGCATAATACCCTTTTTTGTTGTTATATCATTTCATTCACTGTTTTTGATGTGGGAACAAGAGTGTTATCTCTTACAGTGTAAAAATCTGTGATATCTAAATATAGTCATTCCATTATCTGTGATTCAAAGCAGTTTTCATATAAAAACCCAAAGAAATTTAAAAATCAAGGCATATACATTTACTTCCCATAATATTTATACCTTGCAATTGCCAAACAAAATTGAAAGCAAAGCAGCAAACAAAAAACATTTCTTAAAAAAGGAGATGTGGTTTGTCAATTGAATTTGATGAATAAGAATACAGTTCCAAAGTTTGCACCACATTAATAGTTGTTTTGTTTTTTCTTTAACCAGTTAGCATTTTTATAAATAGGAACTTTTTTTAGACCAAACAAAATGATAAATCATCAGGGAACAATATTTGTTTTCTACAAATTTTGAGGTTGAAATATTGAGCTAATTGTGGGGGAAAAAAATCTTTGGAACAATGTTGTGAATATTTGATGTCAGTTTTTGCCTGCTATGTGATACAGAATCAGTATTACCAAATAATTTCATAAGCATATTCACGATTTGAAGGAAATACTAACTTCTACGTTTTTCTGGCAAATTCAACCCTTTTTTATACAGGGTCTTAAAGAAATAGAAGTGATCAAAACAAATGAATTTTTCACCAAAGGAAGTAGGTTTTATTATTTTTATCTTTTTTACTCTTTTGGTTGTGATTTTTTATTTGTAGTTTTACCATAATTCAGTATTGAAATAAATCATCATGTATTGACAAGCTAGCATTTGTTAAAATAGCTTTAGTTAAATTGCCTGTGCTGATCTTGTATAGTCATCATAATTATTTGTCCTTGCTTGTTGCCATGGAATGAAATATTGATTTTGTGGTCAGTAAAATTGTATAAACTGGAAAGAAATTTTGTTTCAAGAGCAATATTTGTATGGGAGTGTTCTGAAAGCGAGAGAGTAAAAGAGAGGAAAAGACAAACAGAGAAACCGATAGAGGCAGAGATAGTGAGTCAGACACAGGGAGTAAGTGATGAAGTGACGGAGTGAGCTTGTATATAGTTATATTTTTATTCCAATAGAATAGATATACAAAATAATATTAGAGCTTGCTAAAAAAAAAAAAAGAAAAAAAAATTATTCCATCTATATTTTCATGATTTTTTTTTTGGCTTTATATTGTGCTTAACATGTGAGACTTTTATTTATGACATATTTTTGTTTTTTGTTGAACGTGAATATGACACATATGTGTTTGGAAAATATGCACAATGCATTCAACAGTTACAGACAAATGTTATTGATACATGATCAGCTTATTGAAGAATTTTTAGATAAGAGGAAAATAATGACTGTTTATTCTTTCAGATGGCAAGTAGTTTGGGTGCACAAAGCTAGTTGTAAAAGATGTACAAAGCATTTTTTTGGCACAATGCTAAGTTATGTTGATGCACAATGGACACTCCTTTCCATCCTTTCCACATATACACAAGTGATGCACATGTTTTCTATGTTGTCAACTTTGGTCGATTTGCAAAATATACAGTCTTTTGTGTACATGAGTAGTTGTATTATAATGTTATACATACAACACATCAGGAATATTATTTATATATACCTATTTTTATTGATATACTTTGGCTTTGCAAATAGTGTACATGTTGTAATTCCTTTTACACTACTTAAAATGTATACTTACTTTGCAACAGGTTTTGAGATAAAGGTCTGTTTCTATTAACAGATCCACCTGAGCACACACACACAGAAGAAAAGGAAAAAAGGGGGAGATCTTTATAGTTTTGGTAACCTTGTAAAGGTGTGTATCACAAATAGTTTTAATCATTACAAAGGATATTTAAAAATCATTTTCAAGTTTGCTCTTTAATTTCAACCGGCTGCTGTTATAAACTTTAAGTCTATTTTATTTTATAGATGGAAGATTGAGAAAGCATTACTATTTCATACGCTCATAATGGTGCCTTCTATAAAGCTGTTATCATCCCATAGACATAAATTTGATTTATATGGTTTATCTGTATTCAAGACACTATTCGTCGCAGGTGATAGCTCTTTGTAGGGGGAGACCAGTTTTAGATCTGCTGCACCATTGCATATATTTAATTTTATATAATTGATAGATTTAAACAATAGTTATTACTATCTCTATCTGCAAATAAAGTGAAAAAAAAAGTGGGGGGAAAATTGATACAAACAAAATTAATGTTGCAGACTCTTATTGATATAAAAGTAAGAAGACATCTGATTGTTGGGCTCTATTTTTAATTTCTCCTAGATTAAAGATGGGACATTGAAAAAAAAAAAAAAACTACACCTATGTAAGATTATTTTTATAGAATGTCAATAAATGTTTATTCAATGAAAAACAAAACAATACAGGTGGTGAAGAATTGTTGATCTGGTATTATATACAAATTTACTTGACCCTAATTGTGTATCACATTTGTGGATACATATTATGTACCAATGCATGAACTTAACAGTCATTCCAGTTACACTTATTGCATGTATATTATTTTTTTAGATGTTAGATCCATATCCGTCCATATTTATTTATTCCTATTGTTGATAAGCCTAGTTTGCTTTAAATATTATTTTTTTTTAATTACCCATTTTAATGATGTATGCTTGTATTTATGATTGCATTAGTTAAATTACTATAAACTATATATCACGGGGACCTTGTTTGCTTTTTTTATGTCAGTATATTTTTTAAAATCCAAGTTCATTAATGATCTTATGTAGAGAAGGACATTCACTTTTGAACCACACCTTACACCTGCATTTGATACATAGAATCTAGGCTTCTGTAAATGAATAATCAAAATGAATCTGTAACAATGTTTTCTAGACTCCACCAAATCATTTACCCCATTTTCTGCTGTACATTTCTTTTCCTATATATTTTTTAATGATACCATTGAATCCAAATAAATTTACTCCAAGAAAACCTGCTGAGTTTAGTAGTGTAAACAATGTCAAAATATCAAACGTTAAGCCACACAATTATCTGTAGGGGAAAAAAAATTCAGTAACTGACAATAATATTGAATACTTAGCAGTATTGTTGGGATGTCAAAAAGGAAACCAATTAACAGAGAAAATAACAAGCTTTGATTTTTCAAAACTAAAACAGTTTTAGTTTAAAAGTACAGCAACAACAAATCAACCACAAAACATTAGCAAACAACTTATGGCAGACTTATAAAGCCTTTGCAAAAAGTCTGATTTGCATGTATTTTTCTTGCTTATACAAAATACATTGTTTTTTTTTTTTTAATTATTTTCAAAACTTTAGTACAATATATTTTAACCTCTTTTATATGGCTTTTCACAATAATGATCATCTTTATCTGAGTGTTAGAAGGTTGGTTGAGTTCTGATCCTTGCTAGAGACATTTTAGACCACACTGTCACAGATAAGAAATACTAAGAACTTTTTGTGAAGGTTTAACACCTCATCTTTTCAATAATTGTTCCTACAATTGTGAGAATGTTATTAGAAAAAACATGGCAAGAGGTCTTATGTAAAAATTAGTTGAACATAGATAAGTGTAAAGCTCTAGTTCAATTTCTTTTTTTTTTTATTTCAGAAAGACCAAAATGCAATACCAATAACTTCTAGAGTTAAACCTTGTATCAAATACACAGAAATAAATCTTCCCTTATCATGAATAAAAATAAAGAAAGGTATTCTTGTTCACAGTCACATTTACATATATATATATAAAGAAATCTACGTTTCTTTATGAAATGTATTGTAATCTTAATACTTCAGGATTTGTAGCCAGATAAATCTTATTGGAGATTTTTACATTAATTTTTCAAGCAAGTAGAACTGAGAAGTATGCATTTTTTTTTACAAGGTGTATCTGATTTACTTTCAAATCTGAACAAAATTCATTTTTTTGATTGTTTTGATTCATGTTGCATTTCATTCTATTTCTTTTTTATAAGTTTGGCTAGCTACATCGAATACATAGACATTAACTTCTTGTTAGCTTAGTTGTGAGTATGAAAGAAAGTCAGTTTCTAAAACAGTTTAGGCAAAACAGCCACTTAAATGTCTGGTTTTGTTTGTTTGTTTTTATTACAACTTCAAAGCAGAATCATTCTTTCGAGTACAAGTATAACTATAAGCTTTACAGCTTTAATTCATGTCTTGGATTGTGCAAAATTTAGCCACACACATTTAGATTTGAGGGGGCGGGGTGTTGAACACCCAGCTGCAAACTTAAAACTAGGTACAAAGACTTATGTATGTGGAGCTAAGCATTGCTTGAGTAGGAGAGGGAAAAAGTATTCTTCTCTGATTGCTGTATAGTTTAACAACAGAAAGCTCGCCGTTTCATGCAGCTGGTGGTGTATAACAGTTTGAGCACACTTGAAAACAAATTCTTGATTAACTGTACTAACTCTAATAAAGACAACATTTTGTACTTGTAATGAACAAAAAATAATTAAAAGAGCTTTTCAAACGTATATGATAAAATCATTATATAAGTCTAGATAATATACCGTGTTCAATTTTAGGAAACCAATTTTGACAGAATTATTTTTATCTGGCCTCATCTTTACAAAGATTAAGTCAACTGTTTTTAAACTTCGTTGAATATTGAATTAAGGCAATGGTAAATGTTGAGCACAGAAACACAGCTATGTTGGTTGGATTTAAATGTTGATGTATTTGTGCAAAACATAAGATATTTATTCACAAAATTAGCCTTGCTCAATTGTTAACTATTTCTCTGAAATGTGATAAGATATCATGCTTTGTAATAAAATTCATCCCGAAAAATACTAACAAGAATTCTGTTTTGATTTCATGCGTTCAATTCAGAACTTAGATTTTGTCTCATAATGGCAAAGTTATGCCTCCCGACCAAACGTGAGATTTAGAAGTCCATGCACATTGTACAAGGTAGCATCTCCATTGATGACATCCAATACTGCTTCACCTTAATGTTGTGCTTGTGGACATCTGATTCAATTTGACTTTGACTTAAATTATTATATAAAGCATTGTGTGTTCTTATGATACCTTAAAATAACTTGTTTGCCTGCAGGAATTCACTAATTATACTACAAATATATTGGCATTCGACCTTGTGAGGGTCTCTCTTGTATCTGTTTTCTGCTGTTCAACATATAACATCCTACGATGAAAGGTTGAAAGCAAGAAGTGCCTGATATTAGTCATTTGGCTCTTTTCTCCCCTCTTTGTAAAATTTTTCTGGAATGTCCTCTTCGTATTCTCTTCCGTAAATACTGTTTCCCCGTGTTTATCTCCAGCTTCCCTCCATTTGTGTGTTGTGGATGTGTTCTGTTTTCTTTTCCAAGGCCTCAATGGGTATGTTCAAGTCTCATGTTCTTGTTTTTTTTTTTTTTCAATTATTGGTATGACTGAAAGCTTTGACAAGGTTTTACAGTGGAGTAATCTTAGTATTCGTTCAAGTATAATTCTCACAACCGGCACTTAGGAATTTCATAATTCTCTTTTTATTTCTTACTGATTTTAATCAAACCTTGCTTAAAGTCTAGGTCAACAATTTACTCTGCACTAAAATTGTTTTCCATCAAGCACTTTAAGATCTTCTGTCAGACTATCTGCTTATTTCTTTGTTCCATGCCAGTCTAAAACAACTTTTCCCCATTAATATCCTCCTCTTGTTCTTCCTCAGTCTCCTATCGTCTAGTGTCCATGATTTTGGTCCTATTTAAATTAATGTAGATGTCTTTTCTATTCACCGTCTTTGCTAGGGACACACATTTTAGGGCCTTAGGTGCAGTGTTCACTGTGTATCTGAACTTTTTCAGGACTATGATGTGTATTGTTGTTTTATCACATGCACGTCATACTTTCTGTGCGAAGGGGAGCGCAAGTTGGCCACATCGGTAGAACATGCGACTTTTAATCGGGGCGTCCCAGGTTCGATTTTTTATCAATCAGATACTTTGTGGTTGGGTCCTTAAGCTGAGACTGAAGTCCTGTTATCGTCGCCCTGTGTAGGTCACATGTGTGTCAAGACGTGAAATTTTACCCGTTTGTTTTAGGACCGTGAAGTTGCTGACGCTGGACCTTTAGACACGAACAAACCAAACGCTGACTTGACAGGTGAGTGATGGGCTTGTGCCTGTCTGAGTATCACCAAAATGACACAAAGCATTGTCAAAAATAAACAACGCACTGTTGGTTATAACATAAGTAGCTGACTGTTTTCGATGCCCTTGGTATTGAGTGGGACGTATATATAAAAAACAACAAGTCAATGTTGAATCAAATTGTAAAATGCTTTTAATAGATTAGAAATTTCACATAAAAAGCGAGCAGGACAGCTGCTCAGGAAGTGTAGCAGTACATCGCAACAGTAAGAGAAAAATATGAATTTATAAACGTTCAAACTAAGTATGATAACGCACCATAACTTTTCTGAAACTGTAGGAACCATAATTACTACAGCTCAAGGACTAACATTTTTTTTTAATTAAAAAGGAAGCAAATTAAATTCTTATGATGATATAAATAATAAGAAAAAGTAGTAGTAGTAATAATAATAATAATAATAATAATAATAATAATAATAATAATAATAATAATAATAATAATAATAATAATAAAACAT
>RQTK01000925.1:139290-150682 GCA_003991915.1 Elysia chlorotica
TACTACTACTACTACTACTACTACTACTACTACTACTACTACTACTACTACTACTACTACTACTACTACCTACTACTACTACTACTACTACTACTACTACTACTACTACTACTACTACTACTACTACTACTACTACTACTACTACTACTACTACTACTACTATGATAGCTTAAAGTGGCAAGGCGGTTCGGTGCCGCGGCGTTTACAAGTCGAGGTTTCTAGTCCACAAAGTACCCGGTACAATTATTATTTGGCCATGTTCACTAAAAGCCTACCTCTGTCTACCACTGTGGAAAAATACCAAATAATTCCAATCTACTTATATACTTCAATCACTGATAGTGGTAGTAGTGGTAGTTGTAAATGTTGGTTAATGTTTTTCTTTTGTACTTTTCTTTTTGCTTTAGTAAAATTAGGGCTGATGTAGCATTGCTGTAAGTACCTGTTGTATTGTAATAATAGTCATTAAACTGTAAATTACCTCAATCCTGTATAGTTATGATGACGAATTAGAAAAAGACCATTAGTAAAATGAAAAAAAAATGAAAAAAAAACTCACAAACTAATCAGATAAGTCTTTCAAAAAGTTCGAAAATTTCTTTTAAAAAACCCACAAAAACAACTTATAAACTCATAAGTTAAGTCTTGCACACAAAAAATATAGAAATGCGAATTTAATAATTTTACTAGAATCAGCAACGATCCACAAAACATTGAAAATATTTAGAATGGAAAAAATCTATATCGAGGCTGGTGCCTCGATAAAATAACCTTTTTTTTTGAAGCAAGGTAGAGTTTCAAAGGTAAAGCATTTGAAATTGAAAAGACATTAATATGACTGTGAGAGTCAAACGTATTCATTTAATAAGAAGGTATGACATTAATATTTGTTTATTATAATGAAGACATCATAGCCATTGTATTTGTAAATTAACTTGAATTGTAAGGCGCAGAAAATGGTTGAAAAAATTACTGTAAAAGACGTCAATACATCCTTGTTGTCCGTTAATACCTATAAAATATAAAGGTAGAATGATAAATAGTTATCAAAATATGTACACAATATTTAAACGGAATGCAATCAGAGGATATCGGTTTTGATTTAGAATGTTCTAAAACATGGCGTATATCCAGAATACGAATAAGAGACGATGTGTACATCAATGCTTTAAAATTGTGTGGCTGGTGTCTCACGTAAATCATTCCAGTAAAAAATCACAAACATTCCTAAGATCTACACATTTCTACTTTGTTGTATTCCTGAAGTTACTTATCTTTTCAACTAACTAGAATCATCACCCTCTTTAACCCTTCTTAATTTTATTTGTAATTAATTGTAAATAAAACGGAACAAAACTTTTTAGCATGTTTAACAAACTTCTGTAGCATAACTCCTCGTGAAACCGAATTTTTCCATACAAAGAGTGAAATCCCTTTATTTGACGGAGCGACAACGAACGATAAACACATAGTAAACAAAACATCACTGAAAACATGTTTTAAAAGAAAAACACCAATAAATACAAGTATAAAACAACAATAAATACAAGCATAACAACAACAACAACAACAACAACAACAACAACAACAACAACAACAACAACAACAACAACAACACAACAACAACAAGAACAACAACAACAGCAACAACAGCAGCAGCAGCAGAACAAAATGGAAAAGTTAAAGCACAAGTTATAATTTGCAAACAAATCCACATACTTAAAGAGGTCATGTCTTACAGTTAAGGAAATAAGACGCTACAGGTATTACAATGAGAGGTATTCACGAATATCAGTCCACCGCATAAAGTGATCTATCAACGAAATGACATGGAAATGAATGCCTTAACTAAATATGTCGTATTATTTAAGTTATAAAAATTTGATAAATTGGAGGCTGTTTGATCTTTTATCTAAAAACATCATCAAGCATGTTCCAACAAACACGCGCCACGATTTAAAAACATATGTTTAGGAAGTAAAACAAAACCTTACATGCGGTCAAAAAATAACAACAATAACAACAAAGAATAAACTAATAATAACAAGACCCAGCAATATCAAAAAGCTGACCAGAGGCAAAACAAATGTCATATCATCGTGCACCATTCCCCATGCCCCATGAGGCGACAATAACACTCAGAGTCGCTTGTCACAGGACGCTAACTGGTCAATCTAAGATGTTTACCAGTTTAAGTGTCTTTCAATTATGCACACCATTGTGCTTAGTAATGTGAAGAGATTCCGATAAAGAAAACAATAGAATAGAGAATGGGAACTGTTATGTTTATAATAATTATTTTAAGGAATTACGATGCTGATGCTCACAGTGACAAAACTAAAATGATGATAATTTAATGCTATACAACAAAAAGGGATAAAGTAAAAGGGATTCTCTTTAAAGTGCTATAAAATATTATTGCATTTTTTTTCGATTTACTACCAGTCCTTTATGAATCCAATGCTTACTTATCACGATTGGCATTGCCGAAAGTCTTCCATTGATAACTCTGACACTAGTTGCATCACAAGAAGTAAGACACAATACAAAGAATTGACAAATAGAAAAATAACAAGTAACTGTGCGAAGTAAACAAACAACAACAAAAAACAGAGGCATAAAAAATACAAAAACACTACTGCATTGGATATCCTGCTAACATCCAGTAACATAGATGTTCAAAACTAAAACATTATATATTGTTATCTTTCAAGAAAACTTGTAGCTCCTTTGAAAACAAGCTTCCAAAGGAACAAATTATGTTAAAAAATCATATTTGATATTATTGATGAACGATCACAATCGAAAAAAAGTAGTCAAGTAAAAATGATAAACCGAAATAAACCAACACCTTACAATATTATAGACACGAATAAACAAAACAAAAATAGGTATGTATATATCATATATTATATAAAGTTTGAGAAATGTAAAACCATGAAATATACAAAGAAAAATAGCTAAATTGTCAAGAAAACAATCATAGTCCACCCTAAATGTGCACATGTGTAGTGAAGGGAAAATATTAATAATATGCGGATAAGAAGAAGGCTGGTTGAATGCTATGGTAAGTTGGTTTCAAGAAAGGACCTCTACTCGCTGACTTTATTCGAATCCCCCGCTCCGAAATGCTCGTCTGTCGTCATCATGCGAATAAATTCTGAGGAGCAATAAATGACAAATAGCGCACAGTTTAATCGCAAATCGCCCATTATATGTTTACTAAACAACTTTACACAAACGAGCCTTCACACTAATTTTGATTACATTTCTCTCTTTTTTTTCGCGAACATTATTGTTTTTATCTTCACCCTCACTGTTACTTTCTTCACTTTTAATTTTAAAAAATACTTTTACTTTTGCTTTCCGATTCGTTTTATGTTGTTGTTTTTTTAAGAGGTTTTACTTGGGCAGAGAGTTAAAGACAAAATCTCAGCATGCACTCCAAGGGGAGGAGAAAAGAAAACGCCATTCACTAAACCACTCGCTAGACATTTTTGTTGCCCCGCACAAAAGATCTTAAAATATTCCAATATTTGCGCTTAAAAAGTATTCCATCGATATGTATAGTAGGCTTGATAACCATTAGATTTAAGAGAAAATAAAAGGCTTGATGGATGCTGAAAAATAACCCAGCTAATTGGCTCAAAACTACCTTTATTGTGTAATGAAAAATAAATTATTTTCGTATAAATTCTATGCATATCAAACATCAAACATGATTATACACAAAACTAAATATCCATAGTGTATTATTAATCTCTTGTGCAAACAAATCTTTTCCTACTCCTTTTAAGACTTTAAAAATGATTATAGGAATAATACTTTTGAAGTACACGGACTAAGCTCTTTAAAACTTATAATCTAGAAATCGCCAACAGTCCTGACCAACAGTCACCAGGGTAAGTTTTGGTCGAATCCAACACCCATGAGTCAGAAACTCTAAGGCAAATTAGAGGACTTCACATCACACTGCTGAATTGTTTGTGGAGAGTGGAGGGGTGAGGTCTATAGGAAAGAGAGAGAGAGAGAGAGAGAGAGAGAGAGAGAGAGAGAGAGAGAGAGAGAGAGAGCACGGTTTAAAACATAGTCACAGATTTCCCTACAAAGTGTCAGGAAGAAGAAGATACCACCATCCACCAAACGTTACCTTGGTAGTTTATCCTGCCGTCGCCGTCCATGTCGGCCTCTTTGATCATGTCCTCCACCTCCTTGTCGCTGAGCTTCTCGCCCAGGTTGGTCATCACGTGCCGCAGCTCCGCGGCGTTGATGTAGCCGTCGCCGTTCTTGTCGAAGATCTTGAAGGCGTCGGTGATCTCTTCCAGCTCGTGCTTCTCGGACTTCTTGGACATCATCGTCAGGAACTCGTTGAACTCGATCGTCCCGTTGCCTGAGGCAGAGGGTGGGTGAGGGTGGTAGAGGAGAAACGTCCCATTACGATTAAATAATTATATAGTTGGGCTGTTTACATGCTGTCCCTCACTTCAAGTAGCTCACATTTAGCAACACATGTGCATCCTGTAGGGTCCTTATAAACGGAGTAGGTAAGCTGTCATCGAATGCTTTCGATTCTACATTTATTAGATACCTTACTACATAATTAAGGGGTTAAAAAAAACTAATCGGAGAGAGCAGGCACCAGCTTAAGTTCAACAGCATAGATCACTAACCCACTGAGCTATCTAGTACCCGGTTAAATCGTTGGCTCTAATAATAAATGAATAAGAAAATGGATGAAACACACACCTTACGCTTAAGAGATATTCGATGGCTTTGGCGTGGGTTATGAGATTTTACCAAAATCACTATCCTTGCCTCAAATGGATAAAAACATTGTTTTATAATGTTTATTATACACTATTATAGGCACGGCGTTTAAGAAAAGCATGTCAAACTAAGCCCCATTTGTCTAGCGCTATCAATAACATAAAATAATGACATATCACATTTTATGTAATTTTCTACGAATTAAAATCCTGGTATCTGCATTTTAACAAAAATCATTAAAATGTACTCATATAACCTAACTTGGAAATTGATTGAGCCTAAGTTGTTAAAAGGGCTAGTTCAGCAATGTGAAAAACATCACACAAAAAGAAGTTAATAACGTTTTGTACAATTCCACATTGAAAACACCCAAGGAGTATTAAAAAGGTACACAATTTTTGTTACTATTGTTAAGCTGATTTCAACCAAGAGATATAGGTAAAAATTAATGGAGGATGGGGACTTTTTTTGGTTGCCACAAGATATCAGAGGGAAATATCGTCTAATAGTGCAATACAATATCAAGTCAATCAGACAGTCCCCGGTTCGAAACAAATGATCGGTCAAAATGTTTTTTGTCCGAATTCGTCCCTACTGGGTATGTAGTTGTCACTATAATGTGAAAGAATGATACAAGAGTCCAGGTCTCCCCGCACCGTCTCTTTGTTGTAGCACGTAAAATTGTCATGAGGCCCGTCCACAATATACCTTATATAGTGTCTATGCTGGACGTTAAAACATGTCTCTGTGTCTGCCTCTCTCCCTTTCTTTCTCTCTCTCTCTCTCTCTCTCTCTCTCTCTCTCTCTCTCTCTGAGCAACAAACAAACATGACGGACCATCAGCGTCGACCTCGTTGATCATGTCCCGGAGCTCCGTCTCCGTGGGGTTCTGGCCCAGAGAGCGCAGGACCGTGCCCAGCTCCTTGGCCGTGATGCGGCCGTCGCCGTCCTTGTCGAACATGTGGAACGCCTCGCGGAATTCTGACAGGAATCGCCAAACAGGGCACAGTTAGTTGTTAATAATTATTATTACATTTTGTTTGGGTTGGAATTGTGTGTCGAACATGTGGAACGCCTCGCGGAATTCTGACAGGAATCGCCAAACAGGGCACAGTTAGTTGTAATAATTATTATTACATTTTGTTTGGGTTGGAATTGTGTTTTAAAAGTAAGAAAGGGTGTTGTGACAAGATTTGAAATATTCAACCTGGAGCTTATGATAATGATAAAGAAGACGTAGTGGTAGCAATATTGATAAGGATGCAGATGAGTCATTTATGCTTGGGTTGAAGATAAAGAGAACCAAGGTCGTGTTCATTGGTTATAATGATAAGCAAAAATTTAAACAAAATCAAGGGGAAGATTGGATTGGTGGAGACGGCATTGCCCCAATCGACTTCGATGACAACGATAGGGGCCTACTCATTATGGTGGTGATGATGTTAAATATGATGATGATGATGATCATGATGATGATGATGATGATGATGATGATGATGATGATGATGATGATGATGATGATGATGATGATGATGATGAGATGAATGATGATGATGATGATGATGATGATGATGATGATGATGATGATGATGATGATGATGATGATGATGATGATGATGATGATGATGATGATGATGATGATGATGATGATGATGATGATGATGATGATGATGATGATGATGATGATGATGATGATGATTCAAGTGTGTATTTTTTCTTAACATTGGGACCCCTCAGTTAAATTTGCACACGCAACACACATCTTTCATTATGAATTAAACACAATTTTTTGTCTCAGATAAACGCCGACAGCATACATTGACACATGCTTAGTATAATTAGAAGATCATATGTGAATGTGCCGAAATCCAAGCGTGCTTGTAACGAATATACACACGAGGTAAGAACGGCTAAACTTTTCATTGAAAATTCAGCTCTAGGAGCCGGTGTGACGAATGCCACCTCACCTTAGCAGCTTAATATGAATAAAATATTGTGCCAGTGGGCAAGACTTTTCATGAATTATCAGGAACAAAAGAATCATTTATCTATAATTGAAATCCCGCTTTGACCCACTGGATTCGATCATAAGTTCTCGAGAAACCCATTCCTTTGGGCGGGTATGAAATTAATGGGGTGGAAAAATTACCGAGATACAATGGGAAAGGCCGGTATTAAAAGTATGGCATGCACAGGAATGGTTGCTAAGAGATAGAATCTGTATTGCTTCGACCCAATGAAACTCTTAAGAAACCAAGGTAATTAACAAACGTTTCTATAAATCATAGTGTGTCAATGTTGAAAACAATAATGTAAATATCTTAATGTAACATTAAAAAACCAGAATGAATGACACCAACACCAGCACAAATTTCAACAAAAACAATATAAAAAAAATCTCCATAACAGAAAACAAACAAACAAATGACACAAAAGCAAACGATAGCAATAACGGAGATGATGTAGCTTCTGACGGCGTTAATGAGTTGTGTTGGTTTTACGTCCAACGCCAGCACTATATAGGCTATATTTTGGACGGGCCCCAAGACTGATGTTTGACAATTTTATGTGCTGCCACACACAAGGCAGGGCGGGGATGCCATGACTCCTGTCTCAGCCAGTCACATTAAATTGAGTCCGACCCAACCAGAGGGGCGCCTAATCGCCAGAGCTCGAACCCGCACCTTTTGCGCCGATGTTCTACCCCAGGCATAAACATGAAAAAACAAACAACATAAACAGAATTAGTTATCATACTTATCTACATCCGTAATTAATTATAGATCACTTACTAATTACTATAGCCAGTTAACTGCTTTCGTTTTCTTTCACATTGTTTAGATGTTTCGCGGTTATCCAAGGGTAGAGAGAACGGCTTCTATTCGGAAGGTTTAGGGTTCAATCCTTGCATAAGCCGTCGTGTTTTCTCCCTACTAGCTGAGTCGCTGTCAACATTATGTGACAGGTGTGGCAATATCTTTGGAATCCTATAGACGGTCCTCACCATTTATAAACAAAAATCAATGATCTTATACCAATAGGAGATCCCCCCTCGGTAAAATTGTTTATCCAGGCAAATTGCTCGCTTTACAATGTACTATGGGTGGTAATATTATTTTTATACGCCTTCATTTGTTCTTCCTTCTTCATACGCGATAGATCATAATTTTCATTGGCATATACTATAGAGCAATCAAAAAGCTGAATTGACATGAAAAAAATATTTCATTACGGCTACATAATATACATTATATATTCAGAAACAATTAAATTAAGAAGATTCGTGTTAATAAAAACAAACCCAACTTATTCCTGCTGTGGACGATGATTATGCATGAGAGACGAACAGGCCGCGAACCATCTAAGTGTAAAATTTACTTTGAAAATGCTCGCACCTTCGTCTTACTCTTGGAGTGATGATTTAAAGTTGATTTGCCAAGACTGAGAATTCACGAACAATGGTATTATTAATGGGAAAGAATTGACAGAGTCTGTCTTGTCTAAAGCCCCTGCAAACGTTTGCAATAACATGGAAAAGGAAAGGTAAAAATAAAAAAAAAAGTTTGGAAAAAGGCACAATTGCTGCCCTCGCGTTTTGTTTTGCTTTATTTCAGTGCTTGCCTTGTAATCTCCGAACAACAGCCAACCTTGTTGCGGAATTCACCGACACGGCTTCTGCAAGGCTATTAGGAATTTCTTAACCTTCACCAAATCATAGAGGTTGAAACAAGAATTCAAATTTACATTTTTACCCTTTTTGTTTTCTCGAAATTTGAGTTGCAAAACAAAATCAGTTGCAACGAGAAAGAAAATTAGTATAACTATCAAAAGAGATCAAAGGAGAGAGAGAGAGAGAGAGAGAGAGAGAGAGAGAGAGAGAGACAGAGACAGACAGAGACAGAGAAACAGAGTTTAAACAATGGCCACATGCATACACCTAGATACTGAAGGTCGATGTTTTACATTAATAACTTGTTGTATTGTTTGTTTTTTTCCCTGTCCTAGAGTTATTAAGTCGTGTGCGTCGCTTGTTTTGGCTCCCCTTGTTATTCTTTTTTTTACATTTCACACACGCGCGCTTTTTTCAAAAATCATAAATAACTACCTAATTGCATTTCAAGAGAGAGAGAGAGAGAGAGAGAGAGAGAGAGAGAGAAAGAGAGACAGACAGACAGACAGACAGACAAACATAGACGAGGGCAGAGAGACATTGAGACACAGAGAGAGTTTAATATCCTCATAAAAATGGATTAAATACTATGGTATAAATGAGTATGTAATTTTTTACAATCAGAATATTAAAGACAGCTCGATGTAGAAAAATGTAGGATTGGATCTAGGTTTTTCAGTAAAACAAAGTGACAAGATCCATGGAGTTGCATCTTTGTCAATTTGTCAAGAGGGAATCAGACTGGCATTTGGGATAATACGCTCGTAATACGGAGTGATATGATTAATGATGATTGTTCATACAAAGGCATCCCTCTCTCTCTCTCTCTCTCTCTCTCTCTCTCTCTCTCTCTCTCCTTCTCTCCATCTGTTTCCGTATAGGTGTGTGTCTCTCTCTGGCTGTTTATCTCATTGTCTCTGTCTGTCTTTGTCTGTCAGTCTAAATGTATGTTTCTCTCTTTTTTATACACTAAGGTATGTTAATAACAATCCACAATAGTTTTTGTGAGTCCGTCAAAATATTGTTATTACCTTTTCACCCGATATTATATGCGTGTAGTACTCCATAAAATGCACTTGGTTGCAGCACGTTTAACATTAATTTGCCTAATGCCGAGCACCATGTGCCAAGTGTAGCAATATTACCCCAGCTAGCCGGGTAGGGTGCTGTAATGTCTCTACTCCACGCGCTTAATGCCTGGGTTTATTGATGCTCAGGCTAATGACAATCTACTATTAGTACTAAGATGTGTTACGCTGACACACACGGTAGTGAAATGAAGTCAGCGGCAATGAATTGTCGAAGCCCTATGGAGACAGTACAAATTGGGATCCAGAATTAGAAAGAGCTGAAACCGTACATGGATACACATAGAAAATAAAGAACGAGAGGAGAAGGTTGGAAATATCTTTCTCGCTCTCTATCTCTTACTTTCTCTCCCTCTTTCTATCTATCTATCCATCCATCTATCTATCTATCTATCTATCTATCTATCTATCTATCTATCTATCTATCTATCTATCTATCTATCTATCTATCTATCTATCTATCTATCTATCTATCTATCTATTACACACACACACGCACACACTTCCCTCCCCTTATACATGTCTCTCCAAAATGAATAATTTACTATGGAAAAGAGCGCAATCATCTCAATAATAAGAAACCCCATACTTCAAAAATGAAGCCACAAAAACTCGATTTAGCCATCATATAATAAAAAATCAGAGTCCAGGCTGGTAACTACACAATCTACAGACGTCTGTTGCTTCTAAGTTAGTCTACAACGTATCATTTATGTCGCGCTTTCTGAGTTTGTTATCAATCAGATACTACATTGAAAGATTGAGCATAGCTAAATGAGTAGTATATAAGTTCTACAGGGGAAAACCAGTAAATGAGAAAAAGACAGTCTACCATATATAAACAAAAATGTTTTCTAAACTGGTAAAAAAAAGTTTTCAAACGACCTGTTTCAAATGTGTGGAAGAAAAAATGGAAGACGAAGAATTTCAAAACGTGGTGTCGCAGTTTAAGTGTCTGGGCTGTATGTGAGTATAACCCATTTCTTTAAAAAAACAAATTAACAAAAAACATATCAAAGGCGAAAATTTTAAAAAGAAGTAGATAAAAGTTATCAAAAAGTATGGAGTAGTTTATGTGCCTGTTTTGTATGAACACTTAATTTTTTTTATTATCTAAAACTGGTAGAAAATATTGTTTTCTCTTGCGACTAAAAAACCTATGGAAAGACATTTTCATTTTTCTCAGAAGTAGATTTAACGATAACACTGCTCATATTCCCCTATCTTTCTGTCTCTCTATCTCTGTATCTCCCCCCCCTCTCGCGTTCTCCCTCCCTCCCTCCCTACCTCTCTCTGTCTCCCTCCCTCTCTCTCTCTCTATCTTTCTCTCTCTCTCTTTGTCTGACTCAAATTATACATATATAATGGTAGTTCTGGTCACGTCTTCCAGTGCTACGAACAGAAATTTCAATTTGTATTTCCCTTAGGGCATCACTGACGGTCAAAGAATAAAAAAAAAAGCTAATGCCTAGCGGCGAAATTTCCATACCCCGTTTTAACATATTTTCTCTAAGTCTGCTATCCATGCTAGAATAACAACTTTGAGATTGAGAATTTATGTAGATTTTAGGAGAAATGAACATATCCAGTTTGCCTTTCACCTGCAGTGAATGCTTTCAGCACACTAGTCTTGGGACACTTGGTTTATCCCGGAAGTCGAACTCTCGAACGCCTCTCTGAGGGGAGGAAGCAGGAGCCTAGGCCTGCTAAATGGAGCTAACACTGGGAGTAGAAATTCAGCCACGGCCCCTACTTGGAAATGGAATGTACATTGTACCAGTATTGTTATTGTTATTACTGTTATTGTCATTGTTATTATTATTATTATTATTATTATTATTATTATTATTATTATTATTATTATTAT
>RQTK01000925.1:154232-189773 GCA_003991915.1 Elysia chlorotica
AGAGAGAGAGAGAGAGAGAGAGAGAGAGAGAGAGAGAGAGAGAGAGAGAGAGAGACCTCATTGACTGGCAGACAAACAAAAAATGACGGAAGTAAAAATAATTGAGAAAGTTATAAACTATATGAAAAGAGACATAGAAAATGTTGGACTAAAAGATGGACAACCTAACAAATTCCAAGACCAGCAAAGCCATCCGCTGAAACAAACGGAATATTTTATTACATTAAACTCTCTATAATGTACTTAAGTGTCCCGTTAACAGCCATTGTGGTATAATTGATGAGGCTGCCTCAAGCATGAAGCCGTAAAAACTATGAGGATAGTACGAAGGGAAAGAATAATGAACAAATTTACAATTTTTGTCATGAGTGGGCTCTATGAGGTTCTTTGGCAAGAATGCTAAACATTCCGATGTCATTGGTGAATTAACACAAGCAACAATTACAAGGACAACAACAGCAACAAATTCAATAATAAAAAGAAAACTATAGCTACACTGCACATGGATTTACACATAATTATTATTTAAAGAGGGTTTTTAACCTTTATAGTGTTCTTGGATAAGAAGCTAAAAGAGCAAGATCATTTGAATGCTTAAGTTCCTTTAGATTTAGTGCATATTAAGATATAATGTTAGGAAAAGTCCGAAAGAAGAAAAAAAAAATCAACAATACTGACGGATGATTTATACCTATTCATATCGGCTAATCACATTTTTGCTAGGGCTGTAAAGGTTTGTTATGAAACTACAACTATCTGTACTATAATTATATATATATATATATAATGGACTTTCACATTTGTAAGGCAAAAGGCTTCTGAATCGTTGAACCAAATGACTTAAAATATTGCAGGATACCTTATCTATAGTGGTAAGATGCACATGTGTAAAAGGAAATGAATTTTTTTATTTGAAATTTTATTATTTCCTCATTTAAATACCCTTTATCCCCAAACGCCATAGCCGAACTTTTTAAAGTCAAACGGAAGTCTGCCATGCACGGCATACAGAACGGCGATTCATAATCTTTTCGAAGTCTCAATCCGTACGATTTGTGAACAAAACACAACTGATGGGCACACCCTTCCGAACGATTGATGCTGTTCAAAATTAGCAAAGAATGCAGATCTAGGTAGACTGAAAACAAGAGTGCCACGTAAAATAAAGGGGGTTCTTCAATAGAAAGGTTAACTCCTAGCCAAAAATACCATGGGAAGAGACACAGATCTAGAAGATGAAGGTGTGCATTTACTGTGCAACATAAATGGTCTTCAGCAGATAAAATCTGCCCCTGACTATCCATTCATCATTTTGGAAAACAGTGTGCTGACTTGAAATCACTTTTTGATCACATAATCCAAGTGTATACACAAAATTTGTTAATAAAGTGAGGGACTTAAGGCTACTCGCCACTTAAAAGGCTCATCTATTATTGGCAGGAGGAGTTTAACGGTTAATATTCATACTTACTATTTGTTTCCCATATAAAAGAACATAACACTTTTGTTCCTCTTTTTATGAAAGTTCAAAACAAAAACTTATTGCTTAGACTTATGTACCATCTCTTTTCATAAGTCAGCGGACAAAGAATAAAAGTGTCCCCATAAATTAAATACCAGCTCTTGGGGAGGACAGTTCTTGTCAAGAACCAGAGGGCAAGGTATTTCTATTTGTTTTGGCAAATCTATCTATCTATCTACCTATCTATCTGTCTATCTTATTATCTGTCTATTTGCCTATCTGTCTATCGTTCTATCTGACAGACAGATACCCATACAGAAGAAAAGAGTCAAGCCATTTTATTATTCCATAATACTTTGCACGGCAAAGTGATGCTTAACGATTTTGCACTTCATCTCTATATTGAAAATTGCGACACTAGACAGGCGACTCTCTAAAATCACCACTTGAAAAATCTTACGTGCTATGTTTCTTTTGGTATTTCCCAAAATGTCTTTAGCTTCTCTCCGTCATCGATAACAGTCTAGCTGGTTTCCCTTAGAGTAATGGAGTAAATATATCATTTTCTGGGAGAGGGGGACTGGAGGAGGGATGGAGGGGGTGAAGTTCGAGCCCAGGATAGGACAAATTTCTTTGTAAGATGTCGTTCCCTACTGGTTAAGTTGGTATCAGTGTAACGTTATCGCTGTTATCCCGATAATAAATATGTGTGGCAGCAGGTAAACATGTCAGAATCCCAATACAGCATATATAACGATAGACTTTAAAAAAAACCCGACCAAAATCAAACAAAAATGTTCCTTAGATTTTTGGAAGTCCAACAGCAAGTTGTGACCAAAATTTAAAATTATTATAAATCTCTACACATGCCAGCACTTACTGGGCAGAGATGCACACAAAATACACATCTATAATATTGTCCGTGCGTATTTTGAAATTGTATATGCGGTTCTGTCCAATATAATGGAGTGCGCGTATTACTTTTTGACAGGATAACGCATGCTGAATTTTGATATCTAAAATAAACTATGCTTTTCATTGCAGCTATACAAACACATGTTGATTCTAATGTCTGTGCATATTAATAAATCATAATTTTACGTTGAACCCATAGAAACAGGTGTTCACAAAGACTGTATTTATGTGGAAATTAGTTACATAGTTTTCGTGATGTTTTGTGCGTCTTTGTCCAGTTTTATGGACTGCGCGTATTATAGTTTGACAGAAAAACGCATGCCTAATTTTAATGCCTAAAATAAACTATGCTTTTCATTGCAGCTATGAAACCCCGTGTTCATTAAAATGTTTGTTCGTATTATATTAAACAGGCAGGCAGCAGATGGCAAATATGGTTGGTGGGCGAACATATATTTACTTTTACTGCCTGGCTTTTAAATTTTGACATTTTTACAGTCACCTCACGATGAATTTGACAAGATGGGGTGGATGTAAAATATGTATAACACAGCAACTGATAGAATTCGTGGGCGGGATTTAAAAAATTGAGGTGCTTGTGCTTTAATATCTTTAAAAAAAACAACAACTTGGGAGCACAAAATTGTTTCCCCAAAGAAATCACTATAATTATTGTCCCTATTGGATATATCAAAAATAATTTTCTTACGTTTTTCATGTTACGGTAAATACAGTTTCTGAATTTTCCAACCGTCATGTACACAAACTTGGTTTCAACTTCGGAAGCTCTTGTACATCTTTGTCGGATATATCCAATTAATGGCTGTGAAGAGAAACTGTTCAATAGGTCTACAACTTGTGATTAGCTTGACATCGACTCTAGAGAGAGAGAGAGAGAGAGAGAGAGAGAGAGAGAGAGAGAGAGAGAGAGAGAGAGAGAGAGAGAGACAGAGAGGCAGAGATACAGACAAAGACAGACAGACAGACAGACAGACAGACAGACAGACAGACAGAGACAGAGACAAAGACAGAGACAGATGGAGACATAGAGAAAGTGGCAAAGAGAGAGATAGATAGAGAGAGAGAGAGAGAGAGAGAGAGAGAGAGAGAGGGAGAGAGAGAGAAGAATGAAAGAAAATGACAAATAAAAACCACTACAAAAGGAATCAGGTAGGGACAAATTTGATCTGGTCTTTACACACGGATGTAGCTGTTAGATGCTAGAGAATTTAGACGTCTCAAATTGAGTTCTTCCAGACTTTGATAGTTAACTCTTAACTATAACAAAACGAGGGGGGCAAAAAGAAACTCGACACGTTCCAGCTTATGTTTAAGATCTGCTGACTGTACCACACACCGAATGATGCAGGTTTGGAGATGACTAGGAAAAGAGGATAAGAGGATATCCGAGGTGTCAATGAATATGGAAGAAATGGGGAAAGCATTAAATCTCTTGAACGATAACTCAGCATCTGGCTCAGATGGTTTGATCTCAGCTTTTTATTAAGTGTTCTGGAAATGCCTTAAGGAGCCACTATATAACAGTTTCATTCAGTCAATAGAAAAAAGGTGAACTTTCAATCAGCCAAAGACGCTGTATCATCACACTTATTCATAAAGGAAAAATTAAGAGTAAGTATGGTCTGAACAACTGGAGGCCAATAACATTGACTAATGTTGATTACAAAGTGTGCACCAAGTTGTTCGGTATATGTCTTTAAGGTGTCATTAAAAAGGATAGTCCACTAAAATCAAAGTGGGTTAATCAAAGAGATAAATATAACAAATCATATAAGATTATTGGATGATATTATTAGGTACGCAGGCACTAAGCAACTCGGTGGTATTGATTACCAAAAGGCATTTGATACCGTTGATAAAGAGGTGATCCTTTCGGCATTAAAAAGGTTCAATTTTGGGGGCCAGTTCATTAATTACGCACGCACTATTCTGAATAATACTGAAAGTGCAGTAAAAAACCGAGGGTGGGGTTTCTGAATGGTTCCAAACGTGTCGAGGGGTTAGACAAGCGTGTTGGATAAGCCCTTTACTGTTTATACTAATCGTAAAGTTGCTAGCAGTTAAAATAAAAGGCGACTCAATGGCAATGGCATGTTTAATAAACGGAACCAAGGCAGTGTTATTGATGATATAAAGATTCTCCAATATGCTGATGATATGACGCCCCTTTTACGGAACAGGGACGATTTAGAAACTCGGCTGGCAGAGATAGATAGATTTACAGCTGTGTATGGGCTCCGGCTGAACAGAGAGAAATCAGTCGGCATGTGGTTTGAGTGTTACAAAACAAATCGAGAACGAGGGCAATCAATAGATCAGGTAGAATGTGGAAACAATAATTAAAATCCTCAGTATATATTTCAATGCAAGTGTGGAGGCCTTTAAAATAAAACAAAACTGGGTAGAGAAAATAAGAAAGACATATCCTAGAAGCAAAGCTGAGGGCAAAGGGAAGACAGGGCAGATCTACAATAAGGTCGATGGATGGCATTTTCGACTGGCTTCAAAGGAGGCCAAAATGATGATGATGCTGATGGTTTTCTAATAATCTACCTTTCCACTTTTTGGTACATTGTATTTCTCCGTAACGAAAACTATTAAATCCTCAAACCTAGCGCATCTGTTGTGGAGTATGGAAAAAATTAATTCTAACTGGCATCTTGTTGTTGCTTGTTTGTTTGGCGTGTTTTTTTTCAGAGGAGTCAAAGCGTCGATTTTCTTTACTTATAAACTAACTAAAACGAAACAAGAACAAACAAGAAATAATTAAAATACAAAATAAAAGGTAAAATTAAAAAAAATAAGCTAGAACCTTAGAGGTCGTATGGACGCTTAGGCTAGAACCAATAATTATTGTTATTTTAAACAAGATGTCACGATGAAATGTAGAATATGTATTTTAAGTGGCATGTTTCATGAAGATGAAAAAATATGAGTAATGATTTATCCTAAAAATGTAAGCAAATCATTAGAATTGAGTGACTTGCAGCCTTAAAAATGTCACCAAATTACAAATGTCACAACAAATCGATATGTTGTGGACGTTGACGACCTACTATTAAAAATCGATGTGAACAAATACAAAGTGATTGGACAAGAAAGCGAAGCTGACAGAGATTGTGAAGGTGAAGAGCTTGTCGGCTTGGACTAGCGCTTCCATCCAGTCACCTTGAAAGATAAAATAATTGAGCTCTCCGAGAGATCCATAGCTTATCACCTCGGTCGCCATAGGATCCCCATGGGGCAAGTAGGGGGCAACAGGAAACAGAGAGAGAGAGAGAGAGAGAGAGAGAGAGAGAGAGAGAGAGAGAGAGAGAGAGAGAGAGAGAGAGAGAGGGGGGGGGGGGAGCCAGGCTTTTTACCTTTATTTGACACTTCAGTTCAACTTACGACCGACTCCATCTCGCCTCCCCGAATGGAAATTTTCCTGTCCTTTTCGGTTTCTCTTTAGCTTTAGTATGACATTAGCCATTAATAGAATTCGAGAGGCGTGTAGCTACCTAAGCAGATTATAATTATTATTGTACGTGCGGCCCAGGCTTTTACGTGGCGATATTCATGTCCACTGCCCGGGTGGCATAACAGCGCTGGCGAAACTTGACCACACCGCTTCAATAATTCAGGTACATTGTCCAGGTCCCCAGTGTGCCGGACCAGGCGCCACTTTGCCAGCGATCATGTCACAGTGTGGTCAGCGCTGTTGGAGTGGTCTCCTGGGACACGAGGCGTGGCGACCATAGAGAAGTGGTACTCGTCTCCACCCATACTGTAGCACAGGCCCTAACATCGCTGAGGTCCATGGCGAGTTGGCGGCTAAGCTTAAAGATTGTAACACGATTAAGTCAATTTTACAAATGAAAGAATAGTCGCCTGCAGTCGCAAATCAACTCCCTCCAAGTTATACTCCGCGCCCTCTTTTATCTTGACGCCAGTGCTCCCTAAATCTAACAAAATGTAATGTTTATGCGGCGTTTTAGCAAGTTACTTTTACAAGTGCTGTTATAGTTTGGCACATAACGAGAAACAGGTGGTAAAGAATAATGGACATAGAAAAAAAAAGTGAAATAATTCTAAAATGGTTTTGTGCTATCATAGTCATGATTTTTAAAAATAGAAGAAGTTCTCCTAAAGTCGCTTGAGTCTCCATTCAGGGTAATTTTTAGGTTAAAAATACAAAGTAGAGGTATAATGAAACATAGACAAAAATATTGGGAAATGGTTGAATCGCTGAATAATCCCATAGATAGATAGAAAGATAATAAGACAGGCCAATAGATACATAGATAGATAGATAGATAGATAGATAGATAGATAGATAGATAGATAGATAGATAGATAGATAGATAGATAGATAGATAGATAGATAGATAGATAGATAGATAAAAAGATAGAAAGATAGAAGAAGAATGGAAAAAATCTTAAACTTATGTCAGATAGAGATAATTTTATAGAGAATGTACGTTGTATTTGAGAAACACGCTTACCAAAAATAAAAAGTAATTTAATATTTGAGCAACCTCTTAGAACGTATCAAAAGGCTATACAGAAAAAAATCCTATCCCATCTCTTACCATAATTTTTTTTATTTCAAAAGAAACGTAAAGTTTCGATCTGTACTAATTAGCTCGAAAGTACCATCTTCATAAGCTCGTTATGTTACTGGAAAAACGAAACTTGACGCCGAAGACCAAGTACGTGTAAAGACTAAAGTATGTTTTAATGTACAGAGAATCATGCCAATAAGGAAGTGAAGATATGATTATAATAAGGCCGTTTGTGTCACTTTTTGGTTTATCCATAGAGGATTCATTAGTAAACATAGACGACATGAAACTATTAAAAGCAAGTTAATATCGTCTTTCATGTTTAGCTATATAATTATGCTGAAGTCGCAAATAGGAAAAAGACGTATTAAGATTGTAAAAAATATAAAAACCCATAAGCTATCAATAAGTAGCTGCCTATTAACGCAAAATAGATCTATTTCAAGTTATGTTTTGTGTCAACAGGTCATAAAGTATAATTTCCCAAGCTGCGCAATACCTGAGAAGTTGTAGTACAGCTACATTGCCAAATCAAGTTGTGCTACAATTATTTACGAATTTCCAAATAAAGCATATTAATCTCGTTCAATGGATGGCTACTTTCAATACAAAACAGATTTTCCTCGATCTAGTCACTTCAATACCTGATGAATGGTGAATGTTGCAAGATTTCACTCGATCTAGTCACTTGAATGCCTGATGAATGGTGAATGTTGCTTAATCTCAGCCGCCATTCTACAAAAAGCTTTCATTTATTTCGTAGCTTTTAGGAGATATCGCTAGGCTTAACTTTTGGGCTTAAAAGCTACAAACCAAATACATATGGGATACTTGGTCAGTCTAATCTTGAAATGGCATCTTCAAACCCAACTTTTTTTTTGCAGGGCCATAAAACCACACCGACTTCTTTATCTAACGTTCTGTATTCTCTTAACCATCCCCGTGTAGCCGCTCTGCTTACACACATCTGATATACAAAATATTGGATTTCTAGATAAACTTTTGAGCTCTTGTTTTCCTCCTTTTTTGGATCTAGATATTTGAATCAGATACTGACAAATTTCTTAAATGGCAAAGTAGATTGCTTCAAGCAAATTAGAAGTCAAATTTCGCTTGCCCAACAGCTGTGTAAAGGTTTCAGTTTTCTGTCTTTCCAACATTCCGACGAGACCAGCTGTTGTAGTCTGTGCTTTCACTTCGCAAGCATCTCTCGCAGTTGTACCGTGACCCTGGTGAGCATCAATCAGCCTGATCCGGGACCCTCGTTACCTTCTCCTCCATAGATCTCTTCCCTAATGCCTCCTGGTCATGCATTCTCACCATTAACCCAATGACTCTGAAGCTTTCCGCCCTCTGCTCTCTGCGCCGGTTTAGACCTGAGAGGACAATGCGCCTGCTGCCAGAGGCCTGCCTGGTTTGCATGCACGGGAATCTTCGATTGCGGCATCCGCTGCAAACAATGCCAGAGGCACACAGCATTCCCGGCAATCAAAATGCATTGGAAGAGGCATTAAGCCGCTTCGCCTGAGCACGCTCGCTCAGTGCCGCTTGCTTTTCACGCTACTTTACCAAGCGACACTAACATTATTCAAACTCACCATTCCGAAATGGCGGTCAATATTGGCATAATAACAATTTAAAAAATCGAGTGTTCTTGGGAGCTCACCCGTTCGCTCATTAATCATTGGCAAAATGTTATTTCTCTTTGTTTCCACGGACACCTAGTAGATATTTATTGCTAAGTTGGTTCTGTTTGATTTTTGCGTTGTGGTTAGAGCAAAGAATACTAGACAAAATTCGTCAAACAGAATAATATTACGATATAATAATGACGTAAGATCAAAGATCAAAAGATCACAGATAAAACGGTAGTTACTGACCTTCAAATTAAAGGAGTGGCAAGAGAAACAGAAAACAATAAAAAAAAAAAGAATAAAAGAAAAGAGAAGAGAGGGAGGGAGAGAGAGAGAGTGTGTGTTAGTGCATGGGAGATTAAAAGAGCGAGAGCGAGAAAGAGAGAGAGAGAGAGAAGAGAGAGAGAGGGGGGGGGGAGAAAGAGATAAAGCTAAAGAATGAAAGACAGGATTCTGTCCGAAAATTTAAGGCTGTGGCGTTGACTTGATAAAGCACGCCCCTGGTGCTGGTCAATTGTTGAATAATCATTATTGACGTAGACTCGGACACACTGTCTTGTAAACATTAATAAAATAATGAATACTAGAAATCCTTTGTAGAGACGGCAATAATTTACCTTTATTAATAAACACCCTGTCTGATGGTTATAAATACAACTCAATATCTAAATTAGCACTTGACAGTAAATATTTAGATCTATGATGGATCCAAAAACCAGCCAAATAACAGCGCTAAATGCGGCAAGATGTTACAACACGTTCAGAAGTATAAACATTCCTCTCTATACAAAAAAACCCACCAACCATGCAATCACTCTATATCGCGCTGCGCTCTTATATAAACAAAAGATAGGTCTAGAAATCTACCTTATTGACGAAGTTTCAAGAAAAAGCCGGCCTCTAGTTTACATAATTATTCACTGACACTTATCACCCCCTCTCTTCTAAGTCTGAACCAACTTCAAGCATATCCTCGAACTTTCCAGAATCTAAACTCGCAAACAACTTCTTTGGGGGACACTACTCACTGCCTATGTGCACCGTAGTGTAAACAATTTGACAATGCCTTTTTAAAATAAAGAACATGTGATGGACGTAACAGTTGGCTGGCTTTACAAAAAAAATAACGTGTACATGTTGGATGTTTGACCACTCACCTTCGATCTGATCAGCAGAGAGCTGGGCCACCTGAGGAAGATTGAGAAAAAGGGGATTAGTAGAACTCTCTCGAGTTAAAGGTTGCAAAGATATCATAACAAGCATAATAATTACTTTTTTCTTTTAAAAAACTTTTTGTAATTCTTTTTTAGAAAACATCGTAGGAAATTCCAGGTGCACGACGTTAGAATGGGATAAAAAAAAATCCATAATCACCTTAGCAAATATTTATCTTGAACAAAAAATCAGAAAACAAAACTTACATGTGAAATTGCAATATCACCAAAACATTGACAGTTATTTCGCTTGAACGTCTTAGTGTGTCCAAAATCCAGCATATTATTATTTTCTTATAGCTTTAAAGCAGTTTCAGTATTACTTATAAACTCTTTTATTGCTCTCTTCTTTACCGTGGCTGTAGAGAAGAGGAAACATGTGTAACACTAGCTCACTATAATAATAAACCGTATTAAAAACACTTTTATTAATAATCGATATGACGATCTCAAATAAAGATAATTATATGCAGCAAACTATGTTGTTTGTTCAAACCGTCAAGCCTTTTAACTATTTTTTACTTTGAAAAACGAGTTTCAAATAAAAGCACGACAAAGAAAGAGCGCAAGGTTTATTAGAGAAAGAAAGACATAGATACAGACAAGCAGACACAAATAAACCGTATTAAGAACACTTTTTATTAATAATCGATATGACGATCTCAAATAAAGAGTTGTAGTATAAAATACGAAATATTATATGCAGCAAACTATGTTGTTTGTTCAAACCGCCAAGCCTTTTAACTATTTTTACTTTAAAAAACGAGTTTCAAATAAAAGAACGACAAAGAAAGAGCGCAAGGTTTATTAGAGAAAGAAAGACATAGATACAGACAAGCAGACACAATTATGTGTTGACGAGGGATTTCTCGATTGTTTCCCGTGCACCCCAGCCGACCTTGTCACACTCTCGGAATGAGTCTGATATCTGAGCAGTGTTTTCACGGCCCTCAATGTAATCATAGCGACGGCAGGTCCTGTTTAGCGGGCACATTTTATTGCTTCAAAGTTTTCAGTACGTCTGGTGGAGTGTGTCATGGCGCGTGCAAAATCCATGCCTTTCTCATGTCATCGACAACAAAAACGGACATCGATTTCCTATCAAGCCGAGTGGGGTCTTGTGTAAAGTAATGATGCAAAAGATTTTCCTTGGCACTGTTGTTTGTTTGTGGGAGAAAAGGCACTTTCTTTCCAGCTTCGGTTAAAAATTAAGTAGAGCACACATAAACAGTTTCGTTATAATCAATGTCGTCACAGCTTGAATTCATTATGTAAAAAAAAAATGTGTAAAAGAAGGGTAGAGCGTTGGGTTTCTGTTCGGGAGGTCGCCGCGCCAATCTTACAATTCCACAATCCCACTGTCCTCTACTGATTGGATCAGTGTTAGTTTCAGAGTAATATGTGACTGGCTAAGACATAAGCCGCTCTGCTTCTGTGTGGCGGCTGTAAAAATGTCAAGTTGTGTGAGTTGGAGGCTAAAAAATCAACCGTTATCGTTATCTTTACAATTAAAGATACTAAGAAGTTCGCTTGGGGATCATAACTTAAACTTTTATGGATTACATCAACAATAATTATGATAGAGCCCAAAAAGTTTAATTCAAATTCTAGTTCTTCATAATTTATGTGTAATACTAATTTTTATTAATCATTTTGATCGATCAAATCATAGAATCGTGGGTGAGACCGTCCCTATTTATATCTTCAGGGATTTGGGTCAGTAAATTTTGTATCTTTAAATCCCCCCTCCCCCTTACCCAAAGGGAATGTATGGTACATAGGTATTTCTGAGACCATTTTGCAATGTAAATACTTGATATGGGCATTAAAAGCTAAGATTTTATTTATAGCAACAGCAGTAAGCAAATAAGCAAACCGAAAGTAATATATACAAAAAATAACAAGCCTAAGCCTTTTCTGTGAGCATACCTACATTTATTTTTTCTTGAAAAATTCAAACAAAAGATTACAAAATAGGCAAAAAAATATAAAAACGAAAAAAAAACACGAAAAAAACAACAAGAAATAAACAAAAAAGTCATAGTGATGTTCCGCAATCATTTCTCACAGCTGCGTAGTTTAAATCATCGTTAAAGCATCAGCTTCAGCTTTGTCCATCTCTTCTTCTTCTTCTTCTTCTTTTTTATTATTATTATTATTATTATTATTTTATTATTATTATTGTTGTTAATTATTATTATTATTACTATTATTATTATTATTGTTTTTGTTGTTGTTGTTGTTGTTGTTAGTATATTATTATTATTTTCCATCTCTCTGTTCGTGTCTATATATTTGTCTCTAGCCCCTCTTTTTCTCTCTATCCCTATTTCTATCTTTGTATTTCTCTTTCTTTCTATACCGTACAGATTTGTCTTTAACTCTTTGCCTTACATATTATTTAAAAACATTTCATAATTTTCCTTAACTTCTCCTCAGTTGTTTCAGACCTGGTACATTACATTCTGTAATTTAATAAGTTCTACTTTCTATGATAAGGGTACTAGAACAGCGGAGTAAACACATAAAATCTTACATGATTCTGACGCCTCTCTCTCTCTCTCTCTCTCTCTCTCTCTCTCTCTCTCTCTCTCTCTCTCTCTCTCTCTCTCTCTCTCTCTCTCTCTCTCTCTCTCTCTCTCTCTCTCCTCTCTCTCTCTCTCTCTCTCTCTCTCTCTCTCTCTCTCCCTCGCTCTATCTCTATCTATCTATCTATCTATCTATCTATCTATCTATCTATCTATCTATCTATCTATTTCTTTCTCTCTATCTCTTTCTCGTCCGCTCTCTCTCTCTCTCTCTCTCCCTCTGACTCTCTCTCTCTACCTCTCATTTTTCCTTTAACTATGCTTGTCCCAAGCTGGATGGTCCACTCACTTCCTTTCTACCTCTGCAGTCCCTGCCCACCAAAGGGCGTTCTTCGCCGACACTAAGTCTTTAAAAGGCTTTCCCTTCCCATTTAAGGTAGCCTGGTCGATAGTTCTTTTCTGTTTTATTCAAACCAATTTTATCCTCTCAGTCTCAGCATCGTTCCTGAATACCTCCGCCACCTTAATGAGTTTCATGTAGGTCTTCGGCGGCTTTCGTCCATAGATTTACATTGTGTATGCGGATTACTTATACTAGAATATATACCACAACGTTAATAATATTATTTCTCGCCCGTCTCAGCATCGCCACAAAATCTAGTTAGTATAATTAGCCTGAACAGGAAAAGGGAAGCCATTTACAAACCAAATTAGCCAAAGCGGCACCTTATTCAATGTTTCGAATTCTAACTTGATTATTGGAGATTTTTAAGTGATAGTTGTTGAAAAAAATTACGAGCATTTGATAAAGTTGAGAAAAAGAAAACATCAAAAACCAGCGGTATTTGTAGTGCCTGAACTTTCAATGTGAAACACAGTGACTGTAACTGGCAGCTTTCATTAGAAATTTTTATTGGACAGCATTTCAAGATGTTTAAGCATTGTTTATTTTTCCATTCCACCCATACAGATATAGGTATGTAAGGAGATAAAGCCAATGTTATTTCTTCCACAGCAAATACGGAATTCATTGTTTCTTTAATAAAGTATGACTTGCAAAGCGTTGTTACGGTTGTGCAATGTTACATCTATATTTAAAAATAACACACAGTGACCCCGATGAGTGTCTGCCATTGGAAAACTTTGGCCATAAAATTATTATTTGGCAAAACAACGATGAGTCAAAATAGTGCCAAGATGGTGGGACGTTGCTTTGTGCTGACAATACGAAAATCCGGTGTTCTAGTGTGACTGGTTTTGTGCTATGTAATCGAATTTAATCGAGCTTGCTGTGCGCTATGGCCATGTGGGAATGTTATGATTAAAGAATTAAAAACGACAAGAACTTTGGTCGTTTCTTATGAAGCTGGATAGGAGGTTGCTTGGTCGGTTGAGTGCGCGACAGAAAATCTAGAGGTCCATCGTTCGAATTCCTAACAGGCCGCCTCGCTCCCTATTGGTTGGTACGGTATCAATAAACGTAGGTTGTGAGACTCGGGTCCAGGTATCCCCAACCTGTCCAATGTAGCAGCACATAATGTTATCAGACGCCATCTCGAGACCCGTTTCCGAGATAACCCAATGTCTGGAAAGATTGCTGGCTAAGAATAAAAGAAAATCCAGGACAAGGGTCCTCGCGTCTGTGGCCACAGAACATCTCAAAGCAAAACGAAAACAAAACAGAATCAAATGGCGCGTTATAGGACACCCCTTAATCCATCGCAGCCTTTACCTTGATTAAAGGGGAGGGGGGAAAGCAAAAACTGAAAACCTTGTAGTTCGTGTGTAACAATGCAGCTCGCAATAACCATGTATTCCTTTAACCTGAACTTTTGGGCTCCCGTCGATTCACACAATAAAGTTCTTTTCTTTTCAGTTCTCACGTTTGCCCACTTTCTCTTTCTTCCTCACTCCTGCCCTGTCTCTTTCTCACTCTCATTGTATCTCCATCACTCTCTTTCTACTTTTGTCCCTGTCTCTTTCTGGTCTGCTTTCTCTCTCTCTCTCTCTCTCTCTCTCTCTCTCTCTCTCTCTCTCTCTCTCTCTTCTTTTTTCTCCTTCCTTGTGAACCCCAAAATACACAACATACTCATATCCTCTCATCATCCGCCTATTTCCTCTTATTCTATCTCTTCATACTCTGTGTTACACAAAAGGCTGAGGAAAATCGCCAGAGGAAGATTTATCGTCGTGTCCAAAATCGATCCCACTAACCTTTCCTAAATGGCAAGGCCTGTGTATTGTGTATTATTGACAATGCTGCACCTCGCTACACGCCAACGCTCTTAAAGCTCTTTGACCTTAAATGTTTCACAAACACTCTGTATACATACATTTATTACAGACAAGCTAACGAATTGCACATTGCACATTATCTTTGTTTCTGGTACAAACCGTACAAGTTTTTAAAGTGTTCTCTGACTTTGATATTATTCATATTCCTATCAATTACATATTCAATTGCTATTATAATTGTTACTTACATTTAAATCAGTATATTTTTCTCCATTTTAAATTTGACTACTGTAAACGCCTAAGCTTTTATCATGACCAGTGCCAATATCCTTTTACACATAAGTGTCAATCCTAAGTGTGAAACGAACAAATAGAAGACCATAGTTTCCAAAACTTTGCTTGCCTTAAACTTTTCATGACGGTTTTGTATCAATGTTTTCATTCTTTTCTGGTTTGCGATCTTTTAAAGTTAAATAAAAATTTGAAGTCTTTTATTTAAAAAGACGATAAAAATGATATTTATTTTATAGATAATGTAAATTAACCTTCAAGTTCATTATTTAAATTCAGATGAAAAAAACAAACCATTTTTTTTCAATGTTATTTTCATTCTAGTTGAGCTCCCGTTCCTTAAACGGAAATATTAAGCATGATCGCATGCAGTTTGCTAAACGTAACCCTGCATCGGAAGCGAAAGGGCCATGAACACCGTTAAACAATGAACGCCGATGCAGGAATTTCTCTATGGAACACGATTTATCTAAGAATAAAACTACATCATATCTTATGCGCTTGATTTACATGGAGACACCCTGCTACTTAATGTTATAAATCTTGATCTACATAATACAGATATTCATTTAGATCTTTGATATACATTTAGAACCCCCCCCCTCCCCGTGGTTTGGTAGACACTCTAAATGTGAATCTTGATATTCAAAATGTGGTTATAGTAAGATTCTGGTAACCAATGAAAGCGGCCTGTACCTAACACAGATTCCTGAATGACTTGGTATAATAAAGATTTAAGTTTCTAAGAATTCTTGGAACAAATTATAATTTCGTATACAAGAAAAATTACTTCTTTGACGAATGCGGCGGTGTATTGGTGCAAAGACAGTAAAACACATTTCATTTAACTTTTATCTTAATTCTATTTTTTATAGTTTTAACTTGAAACGCATTCAATTTTTGTTTAAATTTATATTATAGGTTCAAGTGTTATGTCAAACAAATAATATTTTTTTTTAATATTATGTATTATACGCAAACATTACGTGCTTGCAAAACTTGAAAATAAAAAACAAAAACAGTATATTCATCTCCTTTACTTTTTTTTATCTTTATTTATCTGTAATTTGACTAGGAATATAATTATACATAAACGATTACTAATCAAAACCATATACATAAGGTATCAATTAAAAATTTTTTTGCTTTCAACTAGCTATCGGTTAATTATATTCCGAGCTATATTTTCTAAAACGTATTTCTTAATGTCATGCATATTGTTCTAACATTGTTTTCCTCATGAATTTAGATCATTGCCGTGCGGCATTGAAACTCAAGACCTAGATTTGTATCACCATACGTGCAGCTGAATAATTATACGTGTGCCTTGTGATCATTGTTGTTTTTATTGTCTTTTTATTTGTAAGGATTTCTTTCTTTCTCTCGCTATTGAACTCAACAAACCCAAGATTTAATCTTTAGACAAGCGAAACAGAATGATATGGAATGAACGCAACCATGCAGTGACAGAGGGAGAGGGTGTGTATGTGTGTGTGTGTGTGTGTGTGTGAGAGAGAGAGAGAGAGAGAGAGAGAAAGAGAGAGAGCGAATAATTTACCATAATATCATACATGTATTTACAAAGTTAATGATGATTACAGTTAGTTTAGAATAGCGTATAACCCTATACATGCTTGTGTCAGTTCATGTATTGTGTGCTAGAGATGAGGGGCTTTTCTTCAAAGATACGCGTTTGTTCTAAAATCTCCGACAAAAGCTTATGCTCAATTCCTGACAAAGGTCATAAATAATGAAAGTTTCTAGACTTTTGTGAGGAAAATGCATAAAATAAGTGTATCTTAATGTTATAAAAGCAAACATACATCTCCATAATGTCTCCACTGGTTTTCTCATCATATCTTCCATTATGAAGCTCATTCACATATTCCGAAGATTTAATCATTTTCTTTAAAAAAAAATTTTTTCTCACGTGTTCTAATTGAAATCGAAATGACAAAAAGGTTTTAATTATGAACTATTTATAATTCTCATTCAACAATCCAGAGAAACAATAAATCTACAAATCCAGTTTAAATGGAAACACTGTGGTGTATGAAATGATACTACTGAAAATGTTCAAAAAAGTAATTACCGTACATAAAGAAAATTATTGTTATATAATATCAGCACAGACCAAAAGCTCCTATCCGCTTTTGATAGCAACTGATAGTATCTCAAATTCCATGCAATCATCTTTTATTACAAAAATTAGGCAAATTCTAACCTTCATTTTAATTCACAGCAAAATTTAAACATTCAATATAGATAGACGATAGGACTAAAATGTAAATAAAAAGTGGCAGAAGGAAGAGGAAAATGGATGTGTAGAAAAGTAAATAGAAAGAAAAAAGAAATATAAGAAATGGATAGAGAGAGGGAGGTAGAGATACAAACAGACAGAGAGAATCTATCTTTAATTAGTTCACATTTTAGCTTATAAAATGTTTTATCCTAGGTGAACTCGACTGCTTTTTCTCAAACATAATGAATCAACATTCTTGTCTCATACGCTGTTTGTGTTAAGAGAGTGGGAGGCAGGAATTGATAGAACAAGAGAACGCATTGGTGATTTGGATAATTATAGTGATTAAAATCATCTTTGTTCGGACCAAAGTAATATTGTCATAAAAAGTTAACTTTTATTTTGGCTTCTGTAGAATAAAACGTTTAATAATTTTTTTCTATCTCACAATTTTGCGAATGTTTTTACTACTCATCCACAATTTTCGTTTATAGTAATAATTCTGTAGGGCGTGATTTACAATAAAAATGTGCGATTTAACGTAATTTAGTTATGCGAGGATTTTGTGTTCCAATTTTCGAAAAAAAAGGAATGTCCTTGGTTTGTAAACTTGCTTCTCTCTCTCTCTCTCTCTCTCTCTCTCTCTCTCTCTCTCTCTCTCTCTCTCTCTCTCTCCTTTTCTCTAACTAATTTTAATTACCACAATATAGAAACCACTTTCCTAAGCTGAGCGTGACCTTGATTGATATCGGGTTTTCCCGGTGCAGCCCCGACCTGTGGCAGGTTTACTCCCTTCACACCTGAGACCTGACAGCCAACCTGGCTATGGAATGGAGTTATCGTGTTGTTAACCTCCAATCATCTGCACTAGGTTAATTAACGTATGAAGGGAAGCCTGCCTGTGCAGTAATTTTTTCTTCGGTTAATATAAATCAATTGTACTGCAAGAACACGGGCGAGGTCGTAACCGTCGCATAATTATTGCCGCTTGACTTTAAGTAAAAAGTGTACCAGAACGAACACAAAATCGATACATTATCTATAGAAAAGGGTGTATTGCTTTTCCATATCCAAACATCGATCTATCGGCCAAGGATTAAAGAAAACCAATAAAGTCTATTATCTATAGTTAGTAGGTGAGTTTCTGTAACATGTTTTGACTATGCTTGCGAGTGTGTATGTATGTGTGACAATTGATTTGTATACGTACTTGTAAATAATATCAATATATGCATCATTTAATCCGTTTCAGTATGTCTTATAAAATAGCTCTCGATTATAAAGAGGAACAAAAACAGGGCCGTACAGAAGCCAGAAGGCTGGACAGATTGAAGAGCTCCCGTCTGAGCGCCGACAGTTCGCTCCCCTGACTGCCGCTCTCGCCTGCTTGAGGCTGCTTTCTCTCTAAAAATTAATAGCATCTTCACCTTATCGCAACGACAGCTGGCTCTATGACACTGTTTCAGTTTTATGATAAAGCTTTCTTCCTTTTGGACCTCTCCAATGAGAAAACCATAATCGGTTTTCATTATAATACATTTGTGTGAACATGTCCTACACGATTATGGGGAGAAACAAACATAAACGAAGGAAACACCCCATAGTTCTACTGTTACAAAGTTGACTGGCAAGCTAAACCTAAAATACCTATGTGATAAAGAGTTGCAACCCGTCTTGCTGTTATAGGGAAGGAGCTGGATCACGAGCAGACCGCGCGTCTCTGAATAGAAGTTGTATGAGTTCGATCCCTTCATTTTGGGCCTGTGTCAGTGTATCGTGATTGGCTACGTCTCAGGCCTCCTGCTTTGGGGTACCATTGCTGTGTCTGATTCCCCATAATAATGTAGGAGGCAGCTTTGCTTTTTCTTATCAAATATTTTTCTGTTGTATATTAGATTAACTACACTAAATCATAGATGAAAGCAGCAAATCTTTAAATGTGAATAATTTTCTGTGCATAAGTTAGGAATTATACGATATCATAAGACACTATACGAAAGACCACCGAGAAGGACAAGGGAACAAGGGAAAAGGAAAACGTACTGTCGGTTCTCCTTTTTTATTTTAATATTCAGACAATTGTATTCGAATACATCGCTTGATTCTAAATTATAACATAGTACAATCGAAAAAAATGGATAGATCATTTGCCAAAACGCAAACATATGGATCATTATCACACTTTTTTTTCAAAATAGATAATCTCAATGACCCTTTGTTGCACATAATTTCAACTGTTTAATGAGCACTCAGCGCGCCTCTGTATATAAACTATATCACGGCCATGTACAGCATGCCCCTAATCATCTTATTTCTTTCTAAAATCTTAATTAATTTTTCTAAAATAAAACAACAAAATAATATATTAAGTACTATGCAAAAGGATTTTAGAGCTTGCAGCTGGTTGTAGCGGGAAAGAAATTCAGAACGTAGTAAATAACAACGCTTTTAAGCAGCTAGTCATTTTATCTTTCTTTTCCATGAACTGTAAGACGGCTGTAAAAAATCGCTAAACAGTGGCAACCTGAAGCCGCTAATTGCAGGAGCTTTCTGGGAGACGTGAGGCCACGGCGTCGTGACGTGCCGTCAGCCCAAGTGGCGACCCCGTGAAAATAGACCGGGCGACCGGACACTCGGTACGGATGGAAACGTTAGTCGCTGGGTACGTGCGCCTCATTACGGTCGGTCTCACTCACTACCGCTGAAACCATGGGCGCCCTTTCGCATTTCCCAGTGCCCACTTCTCAGCTCCGACCCCCTCCCCCTGTTAATATATATCGTGGGTCTTAATTGACAGAGCGATTACTTACTCTCTCGCTTCCTCTTTCTATTTCTCTGTCTCTGTTCGACTGCCTGCCCCTATGTCTGTCTGCATGTCAGTGTTTGTATGCCTCTCTCCGTCTCGATGACTCTCTCTTTATCTGTTCCTCAACCCCTCTTTTTTTCTCTCTATGAATCTATCTACCCAACTATCTATCTATCTATCTATCTATCTATCTATCTATCTATCTATCTATCTATCTATCTATCTATCTATCTATCTATCTATCTATCTATCTATCTATCTATCTATCTAACGATCTCTCAGTGTGTTAAATTTTGTTGTTCTTTACTGATAACTCTATATCAGGCCTATCAAACAACAACAAATCTAATAAAACATTATTATAAAATTTTAAACAACAGATGTATAATACACAGTTGTATTTAAATGACACCAACGAGAACATGAACATCAACCAAACAGTAAGAAAGAAATGAAGGAACAAAACCTTGTCTGTTTTAAAGCGACATACATTATTCCATTTTAGATTAAAAATTAAAAATGATAATCCAAAGCTTTTCTTAACGACTTAGTTTTCTCAACGTCCACTGCTATTGTAACTGTTACTATTTGCACATAATATGCTATGTCGCTTATCATTTCTACGTTACTAAATTAAATGCTTTAAGCCCTTATACCTACGATAACATTGATATACATTTATTTGACTATCTATATATTTATATAACTCACTACCTTTCTTTCAATAATGTGTTTGTCTTTTGATATATCTAATTATCAATATTCTATCTATCTATATAGTATTCTATTTTAACTAGAATTATCATAATACTTTATATATATCACGACCTATATATCTTTCTGTCGATAATCTTGTGCCTAACAACACAAAGTATTATGTCGTTATGTCTGTACATCAAGTTAAACGCATTTACTACCGCGAATTAACTAATCTCATCGACATGCGGCCCAAACCCCCTCAGATCCAATCGAGCTCATTTGTTTGTGGACGCTTTCTGTGTAATGCGTACTTGGAAGATATCCAGATATTTTCTTCTCCACGCACTTTCTTCTGGCGGCATTCTGTGAACTCTTAACCGCCAATTCTGTTAAGAACAAACGAAACTGCCATGAAGAATTCTCTAAATACTAATGACGATAAAATGTCACCTATTAGTTATTGTAGATTTATGTTGTGTACATCACTATTGTACAATGTTTTTTTTTTTGTGCCTTCGCTTCTGCCGTGTGTATTGAATAAACAATATAATATAATATGTATAGTTTATAAAACAATGCCTGATGCCAAAATGGTTTAGTCGACATCGGCACTGGGGCATGTAAAGTAGGCATATATTAATTTTATAGATTTAATAGTCATTAACAAATGTCACAAGGTAATTATGATTTCGTTTAATAAAATGCATAACCTTGTGTTTGTAAAACACAAAGCTCTTGATAAGCCTAAGATACTGTCTGTGAAGAAAAGAAAATGCTGATCTATTGGAAAAGGTTGGTTTTTATCTTGGACAACAGTACAAAGCCCCTACTAACAGAGTGGTTTGATAGGTTGGATGCCCAATGAGATACCGGGAGGGTCATAGCTGTGGGTGGACAAACCACTGACATCGCTTATCCTCTAGCAGTTTCCACAACCAGGGTTAGCCTTCAAAGAGTACAAGCGTAGGAACAAATGAATGTTTACGAATAAACTTTCAATACGCTTTTTGCGGACAGTTGGCAGTCCTGCTCAAAGCATAGTTATTATAGAGGCGAGGGTAAAAACACTGGAAGATAGCACACACTTGATTGATGAGCTATCAATTTGGCATCCAAATGTTGTCACCTCAGGGCATGCCATGCCGCAGTGCTATATATTCATGCTGGAAAGAGAGAGAGAGAGAGAGAGAGAGAGAGAGAGAGAGAGAGAGAGAGAGAGAGACACAAACACACACACATACACAAGATACAGACTTGAATAAAAAGGGGCTGTGGGTGGGAGAGAGAAATACATTTTAATGTAGATAAATATTAAAAGACCTAACATGTCTAGAACGGAGGGAAACGCTAGATCTGTTGTTAAAGAGATCTAAAAAAAATATTTTGATAGCAACAGAGATAAATCATAGATAAGGACAAAGAAAGAAAAAGATAAATAGATTAATTGAGATGCACGAAAAATAGAACAATAATATAGAGAGAACGGAAAAGAAAGAGAGAGATCTTGTGGTGGGCAAAGAGGACAACAGAAAAATCAATAGAACAATTAAACCGCTTGAAACTATCCATTAATTTTGAACAATGTTTTATGCATGGCTAAATAATAGAAATACATGTTTTACAAATTAAACCAGTGAAGCGTTTGGAGCTGTAAAATATGATATCTTTACTTTTTGTTGTAAAATTTTCATATACGGTTTTAAAAAAAGGTAATCAGCGCTCTTTCTCTCCCTCCCTCTCTCTCTCTCTCTCTCTCTCTCTCTCTCTCTCTCTCTCTCTCTCTCTCTTTCTCTCTCTCTCTCTCTCTCTCTCTCTCTCTCTCTCTCTCTCTCTCTCTCTCTCTCTCTCTCTTTCTCTCTCTTCTCTCTTTCTCTGCCTATCTGTGACTGTCTGTTTGTTTGCCTGCCTCTTTATCCCCCTCTCTCTTTTTCCCTATTTCCCTCTCTCTCTCTCTTCTCTCTGCCTATCTATTTCTCTAGCTCTCTCTTCTCTCTCTCTGCCAATCTGTGTCTGTCTGTTTGTTTGTCTGTCTCTTTATCCCCCTCTCTCTTTTTCCCTATTTCTCTCTCTCTCTCTCTTCTCTCTGCCTATCTGTGTCTGTCTGTTTGTTTGTCTGCCTCTTTATCCCCCTCTCTCTTTTAACCTATCTCTCTTGATCTCTCTCTCTCTCTCTCTCTCTCTCTCTCTCTCTCTCTCTCTCACGTGTTCCTTTCCCTGGTCGCTAATCGATTAACACATCCTAAGAGTTACGATACGGTGACAAGTTCCAAGTCTTAAGTCTGGCAACTGTACATATTACCATACGGAGACAGAGAGGGAATGCGGGGACTCCTGTCTCAACCAGAGCTGGATCCGTGAAACATTGCCAGCATTTCAAGGTAAAATAAGTAAACTAAACTTTTATGGTAATGTTCACTGCCTCAATCTCAGTAATGAAGGTTTTCCTAGGCAAGTCCAGACCACAACTGGTCTCATTTTATAATAATCATTGTATATTGTGAAGAAAATGTACAAAATAAGTCGAGAGCGACAGACGTGAAAAATGCACACAGCTTGAGTTTTCTAGTGAAACCCAATGTCTTTGTGAATATGTGTTAAATCTACTGCATAATTCTGTTTTTTGCTTTTGTTGTTATTTCTTAAGCCCATACAAAGAAAGGTATTCTAAATTCATATCTTCACTATAATACTAAATATACCGACGACTCGAAAATGGGATCCGCAAAGATATGGAAAAGTTCTAAGAACTTGTAACCCAACAACCACCGCTGCCATGTGCTTATTCTTGAAATCATCGTCCAGAGCCTCTCTAGATTCGACACAAACACAGCGGCATTGGCATGTCAGGTCGTGTCTCCTCTAACGTGGCGAGCGAAGAACTCAGACTGTATACATGGCCAACAGAAACGCTAACCAATAACAATGAGGTTACAAGAAAATTTTATAACGGTAAGAAATGGAGAGAGTTATCAATGAAAAAACTAACGCAGGGGCAGGGAAGAACAAACAAAACACGAAGCTGTCAATTCATCCAGTTATTGAACAGTACATTTTAGCCAAATACTTATGACAAAATGCAACTACACGGTTGTTGGTGGAAGTTTGACATCCTTATAAGCGCGACGTTCCTGCATCTGCTGATGACGCAGGGAGACAGGCCATTATCTGGCCGAGGTCCGTGTGTTTGTAGATGCTCGAGTGTGACCGAAATGCGGGTCGAGGGCCCATCTGGTCTGTCTGACTCCTGGCTGACCCCAGGACAGAACACACACAGTGAACTCGTAATGTCGGTCACACGGTACAGACGTTGAAATAACTGGATTCATGGCAAACAAAACGAAGGCGGTAGGTAGAATCTGCACCGGCACTGATCCATAGTTCTTCCCATGATCTACGGAACCAGTGAGCGACTCAAAAAGCCTATGCGTGAGGGGCGTGCATAAATTAATACTTTATGAGAGCGTGGACCGCACTGCCAGAGCTAGAGCGTCGCAACAGATTCGCCTTGCTGAAATCCCGGAGATCAATAGTAACTGCGCGTGGGCTATCTCTTCCTCCTCACGGCTTCTGTTGTAACTAATTCCTGTTAAGATAAAACGCGCATTACCTTGACAATCATACCTCTTCAATCAAGTGTATTCTTTGTTCCGAGAAAAAAAAGAGAAAAGAGCGCTACCTTAACCTTTGCCACATTTATGCCATTTGTCGTTTCCTCGTGATATTTAACTAAAACTAATCTTGAGGTTAACTTTTTATGGGGGATTTTACTTGATTATTGTTTGGCCATGAACTTGATCTATAACCTTTAGGTAAACGTATCGTATATACGACAAGACAAAACATGTAGTGGGTGAAGAGAATGAAACATTTTTGGATGGATAATTAGAAAGACAGATAGAAAGGCAGATAGATAAATAGTCAAGTAGATAGATGGATAGACAGACAGCCAGACAGATAGACAGATATATAGATAAATAGATATATAGATAGATAGATAGATAGATAGATAGATAGATAGATAGATAGATAGATAGATAGATAGATAGATAGATAGATAGATAGATAGATAGATAGATAGATAGATAGATTTTGAATTCCATAATGAGTACCTTGTATGAGAAGAAGTAGAACAAGACTTAATCATTTTTATGGAAGCGTCGCTTTGTTTTGAAACACGTGGTATCCATTCGGAGCAAAGTTGTTTCAAGTTTTATATCTTTCAATACGTAGAGATCACTTTTACTAGTGAGGGGAAACATATTACATGTATTGGTCATCCATCTATCTACATGTACCTACCTGCAGACCAACTTATTTATCTGAACATCTATCTATCAATCTACGTATGACGTATCTCAATGTGGATAGATACAACTGTAGACATATAGCTTACATTTCTTTCAATACGTTTATTACTAGAGACGAGAGGGGGAGAAAGAGAAATGTATGCCTATCAAAACACATTTGTGTTGAAATAAAATGTAATTAATAGATCTATAAAAGTTATAATCTATCCCTTGGTTTATAATTGAGCAAAAAGTATACATGTGTGTGTGGGTGTGGGTGTCGGTGTGTGGGTGTCGGTGTCGGTGTGGGTGTGGCTGTGTGAGTGAAAATAACATTCCTCGACGTATCTATCTATCTAAGAGTCTATCAGCCTATTTTTGTTCCAGTCAGTAGTGACGATAACACACTCAACAAACATAACGACACAACCAAGCGAACTGTGTCAGGAAGCCATAAAATCGCGTAGCATGGCTTCCATACCACTATAAACCCATCTACAAAAAAATTAATATGAATAAAAATTCCATTCGTCCACCATACAATTATCCCAACGGTCATAGTAGCATGCAGTTTTTTTTAAAGCAATATATAACTTTATTACATACCTCTGTTAGAAAGTACTCATACGTTTTGTAATCGTATTTTTAAGCCACAGCGAGAACATTATTCAAAAGTCTAAAGCCACCGACTACACAAGTAGGACTTGTAGTTCATATCACTCACCATTCATTTTGATAGGCTCGGCAGCTGTGCGAAAACTATATTGGCCATAACAGATCGGACAATCAGTCCAACTGGTGTACAAGTCGATAATATGAAACCTATTAAGCCTAGTTAAAAATGTATTGAATTTCACACAGAGCTGAATATTTCCAGCAGCGTCCTAGTACAATGTTTTCGGCACATTCAGCATTAGTTTCCATTTAATTGGCAAGGATACAAAATGAGATTCTCTAGTTTATAGTTTGAACTCTCATTGGGACAAAATTTATTAATTTGTCTGTCATCGCTTTCTACCGTTGCGTTGGTGTCAGTATAATTCGACAGGAGTCCAATTACCTCATAATTGTTTATGTGTAACAGTAACATAAACCTGTCATGCTTAGTCACATTTGTAATTTCACTCACTCCCTTGTTACTTCCACTACTACTACCATTACTACTACTACTACTACTACTACTACTACTACTACTACTACTACTACTACTACTACTACTACTACTACTACTACTACTACTACTACTACTACTACTACTACTACTACTACTACTACTACTACTACTACTGCTACTACTACTACTACTACTACTACTACTGTTACAACAACTAATACTACCACTACTATTACTAGTAGAAAAAATCGTTTTAAGAGAAAAAAAAATTTAAAAGATAGGAGGTCCAAAAGCCGCCCTCTTTGTTCGCCAAACACTTACACACACATACATACACCAAACACCAAAAATGAATGTTACTGTCATGACAAAACAAGATAATCGTTCCTGTCGCCGCTGGTATCGTCTTTATCTCGACTAGCCGAATATTAATTATTAGACTAATGCGATCTCTCATTCTCTGACACTTCAGAGGACAAAATTAGCAGATCGATACTCTCGATACTCATTCAGTGTTCACGTACGAGCAAGAGAGCGCCGCGGGGTGAGCCCTAAAATAAAATCGTATGGCCGAAAACAGCTGCCCAAGTGAGCTAGGCGGCTAGACGGCTCCGGAGCCAGTGCAAGGCTTGGTTCAGGTGGCGTGATTTCTTCTATGTTGCTTAGGTCTTATTCCAGACAGTTGAAGTTTTAGCCATCTAAACTGACAATTCTGTAACCAAAATCAGATAGAAGTTCCTTACTTTCCTACATTTTGTACTGGTTTATTTACGGGTTTAGGCCATTTTTTCAGGCGGTGAGCTATGCATACTATCATATCACACCACTCTGAACAGAATTTCACTTCTCCAAGCACTCCAAAATTTCTTACTATTGATTGTTGTAACATAATCATGCTCACTGTTGCAGAAAGAGCAATTGGACGCATTGTCCTTGTTACATTAAAGAATCTGATGTTGTAACTAAAAAGTAATTTTTTTCCTTAAAATAATGAACGAGCTGAACTCATAACATGTTCATGGGCATAGTTTCATAGCGGTGTGACATAACGTTAAAGACCAGTAAGAGCAAAGTATCTATGTATCTTCTGCTCTTTAATCCTTTTATAATGTATCTACTTGTTTTTCTGTCTGCTATTCTCTCTGATTATATTTTTCCTTTTCTTTCTTTCTATCTTTACTCCGTAATTCTCAATCACTCAACAGTTTCAAAATAGACAAATACAAAATAATAAGGACCGTTCCATCTACTCTTCAAGGGTTTGTCCTGAAGTTGGATTGAAACGGTTTCCCTTAATCCTTTCAACCCTCATCGATACACCTTAACCCTCTGTTGACTGTCTATCCATGTGCCTGTATGACAGGCATCTCGCTTTCTTTAAATTATTCTTTTTCCTAAGCATTTCTTAAAAGACTCCCCTTTCTTTCCCCGCTTCTCTAATGACAAATCTAACGTTGAGGATAGACAGGTAAAGTAGAAAAAGATAGATAGATAGAAATATAGTCAGTTTGGAAGATGCAAATATAGATGTTCAAGCAGACCGTTAGGGAGACTAGTATTTAAATGTGTATTATATAATAAGGCCGAGAGAGAGAGAGAGAGAGAGAGAGAGAGAGAGAGAGTTGAGTTGAGTTGGTTTAACGTCCAACATCACCACTATATAGTCTATATTGTGGACGAAAACCAAAACTGACGTCTGACAATTTTATGTGCTGCCACGCAAGAGACAGGGCGGATATACCATGGCTCCTGTCTCAGCCGGTCACATTAAACTGACACCGACCTGTGAAAGAGATGGAGAGAGAGATAGAGAGAGAGAGATAGAGAGAGGGAAGGGGAAGGAGGATGTGGGAAACACGGAAATGTAGGGATAGTGTGTGAGATTGAAGATAAATTATATCTTGACGAAGATTAAATATATCAAGATAGAATTAGTGTTTCCTGAAATGGAAACTGCTTTGAAAATGAGGAGAAAATTTAGAACAACTTTTATTTTTTATTTTTTTCTTTGATTCCAAATATACATTAAAGATAATTACTGGAAATCATTGCAGAAAGACAGTTAAATCCCTCTGTATACAAACTAAGCGGATGGAGTAGTAAAGACATAATTATTTGGGGGAGGTAAATATTACAGACGAATGTGCGACAAAGGGAGACCACGCACAAAATACAGACATTGGAGCAGTTACATAACGGGGAAAGAACCCCATATCAATGTTTTCATGAAAACAACTGATAATAACAACAAAAATGAGGGCCGCCTGTAACAGAACGACAATACTTGTAGAACAAAAAGATTATAATGCATTGACAAAAGATTCCTGGTATTGAAAGAAAAAAAGTAAAATTACTCAAGAAAGCTGTACGGAGGTGAAGAGCAGAAAATCTTCATTTTCTTTTTAGGGTTTGGATCATAATGGAGGTAGAAACAACAATGCAGTGCTGGGTGTTATGGAAGATGTGTTAGATCGCCTTCCTTTCGTTTTTGTTTTAATGTTATCATAATCAAGGATTTCAACACCGTTGGTATTTTGATGAAGAATACAAAATATGAAAATTTGGAGCACATTGTCATTGCAATATTTTATTCTCTTTCATGTTATCTCCGTTCTTAAAAATTACGTGTACACTGTTAGAATACAAATATTAAGGCTATATAAAATATATCGGGGAAATGATACAGTTAATTATAGTTTTCAACGGTATCGAGAGAAAGAAAAAAGTATATTTAGAATTGAGAAAAAAAATGTTTATGGTATGTGGCTTAACAAGAAACAAAATTAGTGCATACACAACAAACATAACTTTGGAAGCTATATATGATCACGTCACACTATATATGATCGACTATTCAAATGAGGAAGCACCCTTTGTAAAAAAAAAAAAAAAACAGCTTAATTTTCTTACTTCTTAGAATAAACACTTGCACGCAAGAATGCTTTCAAAGAATACATTTAAAGATTAATGACATCTTCCAGGAAAACGGCTAATTATGATATGTGACGGGAAAATTTTCAGTCTTACTCAGTCACCCTACCTGTATTAAACCGAGAGATAATGCGATGTTTTGTTTGAGATATAAAATTTGGAAAACCAGAACCAATATTTTTAATAAGAAACACTCAAGAGTAATTAAGTAATTAAGTGTTAATAGCTTCTTAATTATTTGGAGCAATACAACAACAAAAAACTACTCTTTCCCAATGTTACAATTTTAAAAGATACCGCCCACAGGATCTTCCAAAATCTGTAATATCGCATCAAAAATTTTACTTTGTTATAAAATATAATTAGTACACAAAAGGAGAATTTCTCACCTATTCCAATTTTCCTCTTCATGGCTTGTATTACTTGCAATTCCGACTATCACGATGTGCCCACCCCCACAAACCATTAGTCAGTCCCTGTTCTGTTTCTGCTTCAATTTACTGCTGCTCTTGGCTCTAATTTACATAGTTCGAGTTAACCCCAGACACCTAATATCTTACCACGTGACTTCTACAATCGATTTGCAGTAATGATGTGATTTTAATGACGAAAAGTGAGGTCTGAATGCTATAACTAAATCGTTATCTAAATCTTGAATGAATAGATGTCTGTTGGACGTTTAATAAGCTTAAAAGTACATCTCATCTTTCTTGCCTGTCGATGTACGTAATCCTATATAATTATTTATACTTCTATAATTATGGCTAAATGACTGATAATATATATGTAAAGGGCGTCGAGTTGCCTGTAGAGAAGGAGCTGTTATAAATGAACTATTTTTGTTTTAAACTCTGCCAATAGTTGTCAACACAAACCTAGCACTAATAGACTATCCAGATTCATTTGGCCACAACTAAAGGCCTCGAAAAGGGAACGGTGGAGACGACTCGTATCAAAGATACGGGGAAGTTAACGGCTAGAAATTCGAAATGTATGAAATTCATAGCGATAATCTACGCAAATAAAAGATGAATAATGTTATCATAAAACTAGTTCAGTAGCAAACTTTTTAATCAATTATACATGATAACTCTTCGATAAAAATTCATGAAAATATTTTTTCTAAAAGATTCATGTATGATCGCAAATGCATCTGGGTGTTAGGTTCGTCAATCGATGGAAAAAACAAGGAAGTGCGAGAGTCAGCCGTATTAGCATATGGTAAACGGGTGTTATTTGTACATCATATTGCCGATTATTCCCTCACAACTCATCCCAATTTGTTTTTTAAATCATGCATATTGTAAGTATGGCACATCTGTGAATTGAAACGATATGCCCCTAAATTCATGCCTATTATTTATAGGAGTCTATACCTACTACATAAAAAGGGAGATCGGAAAGAGGGTTGAGTTGAGTTGGTTTAACGTCCAACATCAGCACCGTATAGGCTATATTGTGGACTCAAGACTGGCGTATTATGACAATCTTATGTGATGCCATACACGAGGCGGTGATACCATGACTTACGTCTCGGTCAGTCCCATTGGACTGACACCAAACCAACCAGTAGGGGGCAAAATCGCCAGGACTCGAACCATGGAACTCCTGCGTCGGAAGCCGATGTTCTACCCCAAGGCTACCGCGCACCCCAGACCAGAAAGCAGCATCGTGTGGTGTAGCATAGTCTCCAAAGAAAGAGATTGTAGTGATTCAATCAATGTGTGTGATTTGTGTTTCTAGAGTTGATTGCTTTGCGGTTTCAGGTAACAGTATTCCGTAATGCAATGCGGACACACAAAACCTAGGAGAATGTTTGTTCTGAAATCTAAAATCCTCGCATTCTACTACAAACCACAGATCGCAGCATCGTTGCCAAACCGCAGCCAGTGTTTCTCATGGCAGGCGGCATTTTTTTTTCGTGTCTTTAGTACAGTCTCTATGGAATGGTTAATCAATATTCATGAGAATGAGAACTTTCTGGATCTTTATTTCATTCAATGCTAATCTGTTACGGAAGCACATACCACATAAATGTATACCACAGGAATATACATTTTGCAAAATGACAATATTTGTTCTACCACAGTCGACATCCTTATTTGATAGTGGCGATCTTTTCTATTCTGTGGAACAATCACTAGCTTGGTCTGGTTACAGAAAGAAACACTTTTATTGTAGGCCCTATTCGATATTTACATACTTCACATAATTACATAGGTAGATAGGATACAGTCATCTCTAGTGGGCCCCCATGCATCTCAACTGCCAATATCGATTAGAAAGTAAAACAATCGATAGCACTAGGATTTTTAATGATCCGACTTGCAGGCAAATACAAAACTCGTAGCGTATTCGCCCACGCTGAACAGTAGACAGCAAAGTGGCACGGCCGGGTATTGTTTCTGGAGGTATCGATGTTATCACAATTGATTCCTCTTGCTTTGAAATTGATATTTTTCTGTGAATTGGAGTCCTACAAAAGTTCCAACATCATTTCTCCTTAAACAAAACCGCTAATGCTTGAACTGATACCGTTCTTTATCGACAAATACTTTTTCAGACATGGAATTGTCCATCAATCAAGGGTTTTTGTTGAGGGTTTGTTCATGTTTGTTTTGCTGTTGTTGTTGTTGTTGTTGTTGTTGTTGTTGTTGTTGTTGTTGTTGTTGTTGTTGTTGTTGTTGTTGTTGTTGTTGTTGTTGTTGTTTTTTGTCTATTTGTCTATCTATCTATCTATTTATCCTACTCACCCTCTATCCCCATATTATATCGATGTACAATCTATATAATATATAGATCGATCAATAGATAGATAGATAGATAGATAGATAGATAGATAGATAGATAGATAGATAGATAGATAGATAGATAGATAGATAGATAGATAGACAGATAGATAGATAGATAGATAGATAGATATAGATATATTTGTCTTCGTCTCCAACTTAGACATGCGATTAAATCCAAACCGCTCCACCCAAAAAATCCCAAATTTTACAGTAAAATTACAAATGAGAGAAGGTTTTAAAGTCATAAAAACTAATAACATCAACGCCTAATCAATTTTTAATTAACAAATCAGCTTCATACATTCACTTTCGTTTACTCCAGGCCTACATTAACTGCTGTAGCCTACTGGCAATCAAAATGGCGCATTGTTTGATTCGCGTTTGGATTAGTTTCGTTGGTGATGTGTAGAATCTAGATCTATAGTTTAATCATGCCCACTCCTGCTAAAAGCAGTTTCCTGTAGTTCTCTCCTTCGCACTCACAACAAATAAAGCACAATGACAGACGTTGAACACCATAGGTCTTGACCTGACATCCCACGGCATGCTGTATGCGGCGCTGTCCGGAGTCGGAGGTCGGCAACATGTTTATGTCAACAAAGGCACGAAACGTCATCATAACTGCTAACAAAACTTACCTGCTCGAAGAACGGGGCATTGGCTAGTCATACATAATTATGTTAGTGGTTTTTTAAAAATTATTATTACCATCTTCTTCCACTTTAATACGCAGCGGAAGGTATGCAGTACCAAAAACAAGAAAGGTAAGATTTGCGTATTATTTCCTAGCTAGATAATTTGTATGATCAGTTGAAATTGACAAAAAGATGATAACTTTTAACAGGATTTTGTCTCATGCACTGTAGATATACATGTATGCACAATTATACAAATGATAATTTGAACAAGAACCATGCTATAATACTACTACATGTGTTGCTGCTGCTACCGCTACTGCTTTTTCTGCTGCTGCTGCTGCTGCTGCTACTACTACTACTACTACTACTACTACTACTACTACTACTACTACTACTACTACTACTACTACTACTACTACTACTACTACTACTACTACTACTACTACTACTACAACTACTACTACTACTACTAATGCTGCTGCTACTACTACTACTACTACTACTACTACTACTACTACTACTACTACTACTACTACTACTACTACTACTACTACTACTACTACTACTACTACGGGGGGCGCGGTGGCCCAGGGGTAGAACATCGGCTTCCGACGCAAAAGGTCCTAGTTCGAACCCTGGCTATTGCAATCCCTACTGGTTGGGTCGGTGTCAGTATAATGTGACCGGCTGAGACAGGAGTCATGGTATCCCCACCCTGTCTCGTGTGTGGCAGCACATAAAATTGTCAGACGTCCGTCTTGGGGCCCGTCCACGATATAGCCTATAAGTTGCTGACGTTGGACGTTAAAACCCAACCAACCAACCAAACTACTACTACTACTACTACTACTACTACTACTACTACTATTACTACGACTACTACGACTACGACTACTACTACTACTACTACTACTACTACTACTACTACTACTACTACTACTACTACTACTACAACTACTACTATTATTACTTCTAGTACTACTCTGATATTCTATTGCGAGTACATAAAAGCATGCGACTTCATCTCCTTGATATACCTTATCACCTTTTGGTTGGATATATGTCTAAATTCGCTTAGTTGAGAGATTAAGTTTAGACTCACCAACTTTTTACTTGTCATTTTCAGTTGTTGTTTCTTTATGTAAAATTGTCGTGAAGAAGAGAAGCGCTTCTTTCGAAAGGTGTGTCCACTTCAAAGAAAGATAACCCGACTCATTAGGCGTCCACTGGTCAAAATTAGGGCAAACCAGTTGTAAATCTGGGCTTTATCACAAACAAGTTGGTATTTACTATGTGTAGATCACTAAGCAATGGCGATATGTCACCCAGTCCCTGGCTATATTTGTCGTAATAATGTCTGGATCTAACCTCTGCTTCACTGCGATTTTCCCTGTACTCTATGGGGGTGAGTGATAAGGCACCAGGTGTGTTGATTCATCAGTGATACATGCAGAATAATGCGCGGAGAGTATATGGCCTTCTGTGGCTGCTGCCGATGCTACTGTTGATTCAGGCCTTTGTGTAGGACAACCTCGTCAGTGCACTTGTGAATCAGTGAATTGTGTTTCCCACACAGAGGGGCCTCAGGTTACCTGCGTAAGTTGGAAACAAATAATAGAAACGATTATGGTATTGTCAATTGAACGTTTTTGTGCGTTTACCAACATAGATAGACAGGCAGACAGACAGACAGAGACAGAGAGGCAGACATACAGAGACAGACAGACAGACAGACAGACAGACAGACAGACAGACAGACAGACAGACAGACAGACAGACAGACAGACAGACAGACAGACAGACAGACAGACAGAGACATAGAGGCAGAGAGGGTGAAATAGGAATGGAATATAAAAACGTAGAAACTTTGTTGTTATTGTTGTTGTTGTTGTTTTTGTTGTTGTTGTTGTTGTTGTTGTTGTTGTTGTTGTGTAAGAAAAAATGTTTGAGTTGTGGTAGGAAACATAATGGCACAGTATTTAATATAAATGTCATTTAATTTTCTTTTTTTTATAATCTCTATAAAAAATAATTCTGATTGAATTGTGCTTTAACTTTACATACAATTGTGAAAGGGAGTCTATTTTGCCAGAGAAGTTTCCATTGAAATTAGTTAGAAATAAATAATATAAATCTATTGAACTGGTTAGAGAGTATCTGGTTGTTGTTGTTGTTGTTGTTGTTGTTGTTTTCGTTGTTGTAATCTTTAGCTTGCAAAATGTTTGTATCTGTCTCGTGGGATAGCATAATTGGGGAGAAAAACGAAGGATATGAGAGAGGAAATGTGATGGTGAATAGAATGTATACAGCCAGGATCAATTATAAATAATATGTATACCGCTGGAGATAGAAAGATGGAAACATTATGTAAATACAATCACCTTCTATTTGGTATTGTATATATTATAATGAGACATGAAAATGAGAATACCCATGAGCAAATCCTTTTTCCCTAACATGCCGTACTATAATTATGAACTATACACAGCAATTCTATCGCCAACAGCTGGTTGTGTGTTTACAAAACTACACGATAGCTTAATACCTCGAAAATGTAATTAAAAATGAAAAGCGAAACGTATCTCAGAAACAAAAATCGACCTAGGCTTATTAAACAAGTAATAGAAGACCGAAACAAGAGCACACACAGACACAGCAGTTTTACTAATTTAATAACGGGGCGTCAAAACAAGATAGAGCAACTCCATCTTAATAATCGAGTTACGAGAAATTGAAACGATATCGCATAACATTTTATCTCCCTTGCGTTTAAAGCTTTTTAGAGACCCTATGGTTTTCTGTTTATTTTTCCTCATGTCCCCTTCTGTGTATTTTCCACCGTATGTCTATTTCACTTCTTTTGTTTCTTCTATTTATCCATCAGCCTTTCTAATTCTTGCTGCTTTCTCTTTTCTCTCTCGCCCTCTCTCTCTCTCGTCCTCTCTCCCTACCTCTCTTTCTCTTCCCCTCTTGCTTTCTGTAGGGATTTCTTCCCAACCCTCTCTCTCTCTCTCTCTTCTCCATCGTTTCTCCCTCTTTCCTCCTGTTCTCTATCTCTATCTCTCCATCCGTCCCTATCTCTCTATCTCTCCATCCCCCTTCTCAATATCTATCCCTCCCTCCCTCTCAACATCTCCCCCCTTCCCTCTTTCTTTATCTCTCATTCCCTCCCCCTCTCTCTCTCTCTCT